>VXAU01003536.1:0-40008 GCA_013399695.1 Formicarius rufipectus | reverse complement strand
GCGCTGCTGCTCCACCCGCCGGCCACCACCACCACCACCGGGAGCACCACCACCACCACCGGGAATACCACTGGGAATACCAGCATCGGGAATACCACCACCACCACCGGGAGCAGCAGCGGCGGCGGCGGGCCCGGGCCCACGGGCGGCGGCGTTGCCGTGCTGGGCCTGCCGGCGGGCAGCGGCAGCGCCCCGGCGCCCTTCCCACACGGAGACCCGGCGCTGAACGAGCAGGAGAAGGAGCTCAAGAGGCGCCTCAAGAGGCTCTACCCGGCCGTGGACGAGCAGGAGACGCCGCTGCCCCGCTCCTGGAGCCCGAAGGACAAATTCAGCTACATCGGCCTCTCGCAGAACAACCTGCGGGTGCATTACAAAGGTGAGCGGCGAGTCCCGCTGTGTCCCCCCACGCCGTAACAATAACAGGGAGCCACACACGCTCTTCTCCCTCTTTCTTCCCTGTTTCCCCATCCCTTAAATTCTCCCCTTCTCCTCCCCCCGCAGCGCGCAGAGAAGGGTCTTGTTTTCCCTTATTTCAGCTTTATTTTTTCCACTCCTCTCCGTCTCTTCCCCCTCCCCCGTTTCTGTGAGGAGGAAGGACACACACACACAGAGCCCCATCCTGGTGCCTTTGGAGGGGGCATTATGTAAACTCCGAGACTCCCCCCGCGGTTCAGGTGTCGCCACGGCCTTTGGGTCCGAGGCAGGAGAAGAAAGGACGGTGGGCATGACGTGTCCTGCTTATGGTAATGAGCGAGGGAAAGAAGTGGCTGCCTTTCTTTCCCCCCCTGTTTTTCCCCCTCCCTCTGTCTGTCTCTGGAGAAGAGGAAGGGTTAAATGGAGTTAAGAGCAGCAAGCGTTAAGCTATTGAACACGGAAATGACGGGAGGGGAAAGCAGAGAGAAAAACAGGGTTTATTTTTAAACTGGTTGGGGGGGTGAGAAAAATGGCTTTAAAGTCGCTGGTAATAACCCTGCCTAAACTATTGCACGGAGTGATTTGAGGAAGGGAATGACAATGGGGGTTGTGTTAATAAAGGTGGTTCTATAACTTTCTGCTGGACGGAGTTAGAGCTGCACGTTTTCAGATAAAAGGTAAAAACCTCAGAGTATGCGTTTGTACACGGGGGGGGAAAAAAAATCAGCAGGAGGCAACAGAAGAAAAACTTGTGTTGATTTGTTATGAAATGGCATGAAACCTGGAAACGTAAGTGTACACCGTGACCTGAAAAAACACAGACGCATCTGGTGTTCCAGGCCCAAAGTCGTGGAGGAGGAGTGTTGTGGATTCAAAACCACTCCGGAGTTGGCTGAGGAGAACTGGCTCTTTTGTCAGTCTGTAAGCAAATGATCGTCGTGGGAGGGGGGGAAACACCCGTGCCATTCCCCTCGCTGGGAGTTTGCAGAGGGGAAATTCGAGGGAAGCCTCGATAAACATGTTACTGTTTCATCGGAGAAGGAAGACGGCAACACAAACACATGGCAGGATTTGGCTGCCATGAAAGGATTAAATGTACTCGGGGAGACTTTTTTTTTTTTTTAACAGAGAGGTTTCATTATTTCATTATTCCGTACAAAACACTCGGTTAGAAATGCTAAGTTTGGTGCAGCATACAAAGATAATAAAGGAGTTGGATGACTGTAGAGCAGGTTTCTGGGAGGCACCGACCTGATTTAAGGATGTGTAATTTAATACTCAGCTCTGAATTTCCTGGCTTTTGTTCAGTGTTTTATGACCTTGTATTTTTAGAAGTATTTTGTGTTTTCTGGTGCTTAGTAGCAGCGGGTTGTTTGGTTTTGGCTTGGATTTTTTCTTCTAAGATGATCATAGCTTTATGGCCACCGAGTCCTTCTGCTGGTTTGCTTTGTTTTTGCCAACTCCTTTTGCTCATGAGCTGGAATTTGGAGGTGGAACCTCTCTATCAGGGTAATTGCAGGGGTATATTTTTAAGATTTCCCTGTGCTTGCCTTGTTTTTCTTCACTTACCTCCTCCTCCCTAGTGTTAAAAAAAANGTGTTAATAAAGGTGGTTCTATAACTTTCTGCTGGACGGAGTTAGAGCTGCACGTTTTCAGATAAAAGGTAAAAACCTCAGAGTATGCGTTTGTACACGGGGGGGAAAAAAAATCAGCAGGAGGCAACAGAAGAAAAACTTGTGTTGATTTGTTATGAAATGGCATGAAACCTGGAAACGTAAGTGTACACCGTGACCTGAAAAAACACAGACGCATCTGGTGTTCNAAAAAAAAAAAAAAGGAAATTCATTATCTCAAAGAAATTACAGGAGGCTCAGCATGTTTCTGAAGAATAGGTAACACAAGGAACAGTGTGGATGCTCTACCAGAAGTCATAAAACACGGTTAAGAGGTTATAGCAATAAAACACCTTTGCTCTGGTTCTTAAATAATGGTAAATGATGAAGGCTGAAGAATTCCTGTGTTAGCCCAGAGGACTGTGTGAAGGAGAGGTGCCAGTATAACATGTCTGTGCTTTTCTTTCTCTTAAGTGCAGGTGGGAGTGAATGGCTTCTTAAGTGGCCTGTCTTTTCTTCCTGGTAATTTAATGAAGACTGCTGTCAGGGCAGCTCAGTGTTGGTTACCAGCCTGGCACCTGGAGCTGCCAACTGGGCAGCAGGGCATTCCTGCCTGAGGACTGGGGGAAAACCCACTACAGTAGCTGCTGCCTTTTCTTCTTCCTGGATCCTTCAGCCCTGAGAATACAATAAAAGGGATGAAAATGAGGAGGAGGTCCAGTGAGGAGAGTAAGGGAAGATGGGAAGTAACAATGTGCTTAGCACTATGAAATATTGTTTCTCCAGGTCAGTTGGAAATAGAGATCTCAAAAGGAAGTGTCCAAAGTATCTTCTCATGGAATATTGGCACTTTCAGAGCTTTTGAAGTCATCAGGTAGTTAGTGGAAGAACAGAGGGTGGATTTTTTTGGAAGGAAATTTGAATCACACATTGAGCAGGGATAAAGATCTGTTGTATTCTTGACCAAAATACTCAAGGAAGACAGATCTGTCCAAAGAAGCCAGTATCCTAAAGCAATTCTTACTATGTTCTTTTACTGTATGATGGGTACCTTATGCAGTTAAGTTTTTTCTTCTGCTTCTGTAGATTTATGTCTACAGAACTGTTTTGCTGGAGTAATTTCCTTCTGTCTGTGAGGGATAGGAGGCAGAAAGTGGTAACATCAGTGCTTTGCTTCCACTCTGTATGTGTTGGGGTGCTTTTCTCTGAAAAAATGGGTGGGGAGGAACAATCAGAGCAAAAGCTTTCAAAGTAATTTTTCATATAATTACCTTAATCATTTTAATGTCCTGATGTGTTGTGAGCATTTTGTTTCATTGGTTTGTGGGAGGAATGATGGTCCTTTCTATGTAATTTTTGGAGATTCCTTTCATTTTCTTGCTTACCAGTTGACGACTTGTGTGGAAACATGAACTGCAGTAGGTGTCTCTTTCTGCCATGAAATCTGTGTGTGCTGCATTTCTGGACCTGAAGATTTTTGCAAGCATCCTTCAGAGCGTTTCAAAATGAAAACTGCCACAAATCCAGGCAGTGATCAAGTGGTGGAGGTTGAAAAAAGGAGTGGAGTCTAGCACCAGAACAACAGCTCTTTAGATGTTGTTGGAGGTCAACAAACCCCAAGAGAGAACCCCTTTTTGTTCTCTCTCAGAATCAGTGTTACTTGAAAAAGGAAAGGAAAACTTCCATGGGGAGGTGTTTGAAGGGAAGAGGCATTGACTGCCCTGTTGTTTACCACAACAGGCTAATTTACTTCCACAGTGAGCTAATCTGTTATACTTTTACAAATTCTGGTTCTTGATAAGGTAGCTTTGTCAAAGTCTGGATATGAAATACACACACAACAGCATCAGTGATGCTGTAAGAAATGAAGGACTATACCTGGAGTATTTTTGTTTTTCAGATGGGCAGATGTACGTTTTTGTGTTGCTGCCTGTTAGCTGTGCAAGGTGGTAGAAAGCGAACACTGTTTGCTAGGGACTGTTGTTTGTGGTGTGCCTGTGTGAGGGAGACACTGCAAAACAGTACCAGGAAAAAGATTTATGTCATTTCACTTAATTATAGGATTTGCAGCTCTGAGCTGTAAGTGGTAGAGAAAGGGTAACTGCATCCTGCATGGAGAGCAGTTACCATGCAAAATACATAGTTATGAAGGTGAGATAACTTTAAAAACATTCCTATGTATTTCAGAAATATTCAGAATTAACAAATGGGTCTTGTTGAATAACAGGGATTTTGTAAATACTGTACATAGTGTGAATGTTCCACTAGACAGACAAGTTAGGTTTCCAGCAGATCTGTGCTGTGTAGTATAAGGAGACAAAAACACAACCTCAATGCAGGCTGTAACCATGGAAGAAACTCTGACAGAATTAGATGAGCAGAGTCAATCATTAGTGCTGAAATCATGGAGAGTCCTATAGCAACTTCACTTCAGCTAGCCTTGTGACAATTGTCCAAAAAAGGCTGAGGGAAGTTATGCAATTTTGAGCAAGCTGCCATTGCATGAACTTTCTCAAATGTATCCCAGGCCAGGAAATCTTAGCCAGACATTTATTTACACTGCAGTTGCCTTTGAACTGTCTGCAGTGCCAAACTCAAAAAAAACAAAAACAAATTACTTCTCAGTGCAAACTGTGTATTCTGTTTTCTATAACAAACTGAAGGGGGTTCTATAGTAATAGTGCTTTGTTGTCCCTCAGTGATTGATTTTTCTGGCAGAAAACACAGTACATTCAGTACGGTTTGCCTGCTTTGGACACCTTGGTGGCTCTGAGATGTCTTGCTTTTTTAAACTGGGGAAAAAGTTAGATTAGTAATTTGTATCTCTTTTTTGTTTATTTTTTTTTCCTTAGAATCATAGTATCATTTAGGTTGGAAAAGAGCTCTCTGATCACTCAGTCCAAGCACAAAGCCAGCAGTGCTGAGCCCACCACTACACTGTGTCCCCAAGTGCCACAGCTGCAGGTTTTGTGAAGCCCTCCAGGGCTGGTGACTCAACCACTTCCCTGGGCAGCCTGTCCCATTCTTGTCTCAGTGAAACTTTCCTAATGAATTCAGCAGAAGATTAGGCCTTGATTATTTTATTTTTGGTGGTGTGAGCAAGTCATTGAATCACCTGTTGGAAATAACTGCAGTTCAGATTATGTAGACTTCATTTAAGGATTTAAACTGGATAAACACACTTCCTTTTGTAGGCACTCCCATGGACTTCTTTTGGAATATTGGAGGGATATGCATTATACACTTAGATTTAGGTTCAGACATTATCTTTTTTGAAAGCAGAAATGGCTTCTCCAAACATGTTTGTGTCTGAATTAGCTTTTTTCCAAATAAATGAAATTTGAATTTAGATTAATGTCAATGTGATTTTCCTAAAGGTCTGGTGATATTACTTTCACTAAAAATCATCAGTGTGAGTACTTATAAAATGGAATAAAGCATGCTCAGCTCATGGTTGTTAAACATTTGTAGTGGAAGCCCAAATGAAAACAGTCCTGATAACTGAACTTGCCTATGATCTGGTGTGCAGAGGAATTTAGAGGATTGTAGATGTTTTCCCTTCTCTGCCCCAGAATTCTCTTTTTAACGCTGAAAATCATTACTTTTTAGTGTTGAACAAGGCATACTTTAAAAATGTTCCTTTCAATACTCTCAGCTAGAGCTTGTGACTGTGAAAGAGGCCTATTGAGAGGAAACACAGGGAGTATTCATGTGGTCTGCTTCAGGTGTTGGGAACCTCTGTTTGGCAAGTTCAGAGCTGGATGTCAAACTTCTCTTTTATTGACAGGCAAGGGAGAGAGAATTCAGGTTATCAAGGAATGTGGCAGCAGTAGAAAACATCAGGCTGATGGGCCACTCTCAGAGTGCCCTGGTGACAGTGGGCACAAGTGGAACAGTGTGAGAACATCTTAGGCATATATGGTGTGTGTTTGCCTTCCCAGTTCTCAGCCCTTTTGAGCTGAAGGACATCCTGAGCTTGAGGAAGTGTCTCAGTTAAGTCTTTCTTTGGACCTTTTGTGTTGTTGTTTTTTTTTTTGTGTGTGTGTGTGTGTGTGGGTTTTGTGTGTGTTTTTTGTTTGGGTTTTTGTTTGTTTGTTTTTGGTTTTTGGTTTTTGTTTGAGTCTTTTTGTTTGTTTGTGTTTTTTGTTTGTGTTTTTTGTTTGTTTTTTTTCCCTAGAAGCTTGTCCAATGTCCTCCTAAACAAACATCTGTAACATACTTTGGTAAGAAATTTTGCCGTTCAGCTGTTATGTAAAGAGCCTGTTTCTTGATTTAAAGCTGGCTGATAACTAGTGTCTCCTGACTCCTCACATCATCCAGCATAGCTTGGTAGTACTGAAAGCCTCCACGTCTGTGTTTAAATGATGTATTTGGAATATCTGAAAGCAGCTAACTGCTCCGTGATGTTAGACTTAATAATTGTGTGTAACTGCAAATAAAAGCAGTGTACTCGGGCAGTAAAATGGGATTCAGAGGAGATTAAAAGGCCAGCAGTTCTAAATTTAGGGCGTCTTCAGTTTTAATGGGATGAAAGCAGTTTGGGGCAGTGACTTCCCCAGGCGTGTTGCTTCACCCTGTGCAGGGTTTGGCAATGCTGGTGAGGGATCCTGTTACTCCTGCCCCTCTGCTGACCTTGCCTGACAGCTGTGTGGGGCTGTGCTGTGGGCTGGCCAGGCAGCTGAGCTGGTGGGCTTCTTAAAGTCCCACCAGCTCATCACTGGGGGTCCTGCAAACAGCTGCCTGGCTTGGGAGGGCTGCTGAGAATACCTGCAATAGGTGTTGTTTCCAAACACTTAGATTGTGATGTCACAAAGTAAAGTCTGCTGGGTAATAGATGTGCATTTTCAATAATATTTGGCTAGTTCCTACTACTTTATGGTCTTTTCTGTGTGGAAGACTTTCCCAAATAAGGAGAGTGACTCAGACTGAAAGTACACAGATTGTCAAGTGTATGGAGTAACCAAGGGAACTTCTTTGCAGCCTATTTTAAAATGAAAACCTAAGGACATTTAGAAAGTATTTTTCCTCACCCCCACCCTCCTCTAACTGAAGCATCATTTAATCAGACCTGTCTGAATTTAAGGGATTTCTTAGAAATTTAATGTTCTGCCTTTTTACCTGAAGGATTTCTGCATACTTTGCAATGATAATCTAATTTATAATGGCTAGATACTGAGTTTCCAGCACTTGAAAACCAAGCAAGCCCATGAAAGCTCTAAGATTGTGTGCTTAGTTATTACCTTGGATGTCACAGCCTGAGGAAACAGCTTGAAAGTAGTGAACAATAAAACATGCACCCTGTCTTGTGTAGGAAGGAATAAGTGACTGGGTTTTCCTCATGTGAGACTCGAGAAATCAACATGCACAAGGTTGGCAATAAGCTTGACATTGTAAAACCTGTGAGGTGACTGAAAGATATTTATACAAAATATTTAGTAATGCTAGTGGCACACTGAAGTGGACTATGGATTTGCACCCAGGAAAGTATTAGTTGGCCAGTTGCCTTAAGGTAATAGCACACTGGGGTGAACTCTTACATCAGAAGAACTTTGCAGGTCAAACCTAATTCTCAGTGAGTGGAGAGTTTGTGGGTTTGACTGCAGATGTGGCCACGGTGAGAGTTCTCCCTGGCTGAGCAGATGCCACTTGTTTGGAGCTGGTTGGTGCTGGCTCTGCAGGCTGATGAGCACTGAGTTGTGGGCATTGACACTGGAGAGCACTGTGCTGAGAGGGTCCTGCAGGTTAGAGCTGATCCCTGTGCTGAGAGGGTCCTGCAGGTTAGAGCTGACCCCTGTGCTGAGAGGGGTCCTTACAGGTTAGACCTGACCCCTGTGCTGAGAGGGTCCCTGCTGGTTACATGTACCACCTGTGCTGGGAGGGTTCTTACAGGTTACAGGTACCACCTGTGCTGAGAGGGACCTTACAGGTTTACAGGTTACAGGTACCACCTGTGCTGAGAGGCTCAGTAATGCAGTCCAGCTGGGTCTGATCTTTCTGGCTGCCTCTGCTGCCACTGTCCTGCAGTTCCTTGTTTGCTGTGTGACCCAACTGGCTGCACCTGTGACATGACTACTGTGAGCCTGAGCAGTAATTCAGTGCTAATGGCCCTGGAAGGAGCATGTTTGTTGTGGGGTTTGGTGCAGACCAGTTGCACTGGAGGTGTGAGCTGGAGAGCTGCAGAACACCCAGACCAGGCAGCTCTGCTCATCGGGCCACACATCCACGTGGAGAGCAGGTATGGGATCTGGGGGAATTATTCTGGTGGCAGGGACAGGCTGTTCCTGGTTGCCATCTTAGGGAATCACCTAATCTCTCGGCAGGATCAAAAGTACTTTTCCAGCTTGCTTTTAAAAACCATTTCAACTCTGTTGTGTGGCCCCGTCCATCATCTTCACCCGGGAGACACTGAGCTTGCTTGAACAAGTTGTTGCTGTAAGGAGTGATCTGGTCAAAATGCTCCTTCCAAATCGCTTTGGGGACAAAGGGCTGTGAAGGAGGTGACACATTCAGGATAGTCAAGTCTTAGTGGAGTGCGAGTGGCTCTTGGGTTTAGGCTGAAAGCCCTGAGAGCAGGCAGGAGCTGGCATTGAGCATCCCTGTGGTAGAGCTATGAGCCTCTTAAGGAAGAGTGGGAGCTGCATGAGCTCACCTGCAGGCTGTGCCACTCAGTGCTTTCCTGAAATAACATTCAGAACATGGAAATCAATGATGAGAAGCATGTTCTGCATAATGACTGATGTTTATTTGGAAGGACATTAGAATAAAGGATCTTAAATAAGCTGTAGATGCAGAAGCACTGAGCATTGGGTTAAACTCTGATGTCGTGTTTCAGTCTGTATAAATGAGAAAGCCCTGTGCATTGGAGAACTCATACCCAGCTGGGCTTTTGTTCAGTATGTTATTCACAGTGGTGAAACTTTTTCCTAGTTTCCCTTTAAATACTTGTAGGACTTTGCAGAATACATCCAGGACTTCTCATTGCATGCTTAGTTGCAGTACAGGTGCTTACAATGAAAACTCAGTGTTAGAAGAAAATATTCTAGCTTAAAAATGAAGCTGATTAGAGTGTCATGTATTGTTTGCTCCTTACATAAGGCCTTTGTTTTGAGTAGTTGGCATGCATACCTTTGAGTCACCAATTATCTGAAATACATTTCAGTCAGCAGTTATCTGAAATACATTTATGTTGAGTTTTGAATGTCATTGTTTTTCAGGCCATGGAAAAACTCCAAAAGATGCTGCTTCTGTTCGAGCTACACATCCTATACCTGCAGCCTGTGGCATTTACTACTTCGAAGTTAAGATTGTCAGTAAGGGAAGAGATGGGTAAGCATTGAGTGCATTATTAACTAGTGCTTGAAATACTGTCTCACACTCTCTTTCAGATGTCATTGGTATCAAAATGTATTTTCATGTTTTACTTCTTTATGTATCTCGATTCCTTATTCCTGAGAGGTTGCCCTCTTATATTTGGTTGTTTTTTGAGTTCATGGTGGTATTTATTGTTCACAAATCAGTGTGCACAATAAATACCAGAACATTATCTCAATTTTTTCTTGACAGAGAAGTTAGGGTTTGAATAACCATAGTTAGACCCTGCACTTCCCTTTAAAGGTGTTGGTTTTTTAGCTATATGGGTTTACAGACTTTGATGTAATTTTTAGGAAGGTTTTAGGGTGTGCAGTAGCCCAACTTAGTGTGGTATTTTCATGGATGTCATATCAGTTTTGAAAAAGAAAGTTATTCTGAAGGCTACTTGTTGATGAACAATAGTAAGAATGAAGGGGAATGTTCTGACTTGCTGTCTGGGAATTTGTCACCCTGTGGAAAGAAGATAAATAAGAAGCTGCTGCTTCCTGGAATCCATCGGAACTAGGAATCTATTGAAGCACCAGAGATACCATCTACTGAGGCCGATGGAATCTCACCTGGGAAGGGCTTGAAGTGCTAATGAAATCCTTGCTAAACCACCTTCATTCCTCTATCTTTCTCTGCTTTTGGTAGAGGGTGTGTTGCAGTCCTGACACACGGTTGACAGTCGTTGACTGTGTTGCCTGTGTGGGACCACCTGAGCAGTCCTTGTTTCCAGTATGCTGTAGGATATTCTCCGGTTCTCCTTGAAGGTTCTAGCAGGGCTCAATGTCCCTGTTCTGGGTACTGCGCAAGCGTGTTTCACGTGCTTCTGTCCTCCTGTGAGAACAGGTCTTGAGAGAAAAGTGGGTGAAATTCAGTACCTTTTGCCTTTTCTCTATCTTGTTGCAGTTTCTCTCGTTTCCCTCGTGTTCCCTAAGCCTTCTGTGAGTCAGGAACAGCATTCCAAATCTTTTGTTTTGCTTGCAGTATTGAATAGAGACATGATGAAAGAAGAGCCCCTCACCACTACTGCTGCTGCTTTGTAGGGGCATATATGGGTTTGTTGTTATTTCTGTTCCCAAAAGCTATCTTTGTGAGATATCTTTGCTATGAAAAACTTATCTCTGTACCTACTTTTGTCACACTATGAAGAGCTAATTGTTTTTAATGATAAACATCAGTTTTTCAAGTTGTGTTTTGCTGTCAATTTTAGAAACACCTTTTGTGTTGGTTTTGATTTTTATTTTTTTTTAAGCTGTAGAAACATTTTTTAAAAACTCCCTTGCTGCTGGCAGTTCAGGACAGGTTCTTACTGTGATTTGCTAGTGATGTGCATCTCTTCTTGAAGGAAATTTCTGCCTGCTTGGTTTGGAAGCTGCTTTTTTTGAAGTGGTGGATGTTGAGACGTGTCCACATATGTGGAGATGTCATTTTTCATAACTCCCCCTACCACTTTGCCTTAAATATTTATGTCTGATTATAATAATTTCTAATTGCGTAGATCAATCAGGGGAATCCTACTAAAGTGGAAAAACAACTTGGATTTAATTTTTTCAAGGTTTTGTCATCTAAATGGTTATTTGGGAGCTGTACTTGCGGAGTTGCCTGCTGAGGCTGCTTAAAAAATTGAAGGTACTTCTTCCAGTTAATGATAATACATACTGCCTTGTCCTTGCTTTGTCCTTATGACCTTTTCTGGTGGCACTTTATGAAACATTAACTGCATAATGAGCTGAGATGTTCATTTTTTTCATTGTGTAAGGTAGTATGGATGCTGGGAAACACTGTGCACACAACCAAAGCCAAGTCTAGCTAGACTGATAAAGAGCAGGAGGCAAGATGTGGAACCTCCCTGGATGTCATGTGTGTGTCTCCAGACCCTCTTTGCAGATCCAAGAGGTCTTGGATGAGATGCAGGATGAATGTCTTAGGTCAGTGTTATGCTGCATTCAAACTCATACGTTTTTCTGTAATAAGTAAACTGAGGAATTTATTGACAAGAAATAGGACTAGAGAAACCAGTTTGTATCTGATAGGGTTTATTAGTTCTTTTTCACTGCCTATTGCACTTCACCTGGCTTGCTTCAGGTACGTTTTTACCAGGTTTTTTAGGGGGTTTTGGTTTTTTTTTCTTCCTCCTTTACTTGGCATCTGGTAATAGCAACCGAGATCAGGAAGGCCATATCTGTAGGTCAGCCTGTAACTAATAGGGCCAGTTAGCTAAAGTGCCTTAGTGTTGCAGAATAATCTGTTCCCCAAGTCTGAGCCTGGCTGTGGAAGCACTGCAGCTGTATTTTACAGTAGTGTTTAAAATAAATCCTACACTACCCAAGGCCACCGAGATATCTATCTGCAAGCTGAAGTACAGCTTCCAACTTTCATAAATGTCAGTGGATGGTTTAGTGATGTTTATTTGGAGTTCCCTTTGGTAGTAGCCTTTACTACTTCTATTTATTTTTTTTAATGAACTCAGCTTAAAGTATGTACTACTCTGTCATATGAATAAGCCTAACAGCCTTCTTGCCTGTGAGCTCTGCTTAGCATGACTTGCCTTAAATAATCAAACCCCTTTGCTGAAAACCTCCTCTGGGAGATTTATTTTTTGTGCTAGTGCAGGACTTAAGGGTAATCTGATCTTGGCTATGTCAGGGGAGCAGGGCAATCACAAAGATGATTCTCCTTCTCTGCAGAAGCACAGCTCCTTTTGTTGAGGCATGGCTATGGCATGGCTTCCAGTGTTGGCTCCTTGTGGCTCTGTGTGTGGCAGCAGCACTGGTCTTGTCACACTAATCTGGACATTCGTTGTTTTGGGGGATAACTGTCCTGAAGGTGCTGAATATGTTATTTCTGAGAAGTTCAGGACCAACTTTGAGGGTGTTATGAACACACTGAAGAAAGTGTGAAGGGAGGTTTCCTCAGAAGTCAGAACTGGGTATGGAGGGTGGTGTTGCAGAGCAGATGATGGTGAAGCTGCTTTTTGGTACCTCAGTGTGGTGTGATGGGGTCATGCAGCAGCTGCTGGTAACAGGTGAGAGAATGGGAAGTGAGAATTCAATTCAATAACAGTAATAGGGTTGAAATGTCATTAAAACAAAAATTGTCTTGGTATTTGTGCAGTCTTGGCATGAGGAGCCCTAAGTTCTTTTGTGCTGCAACAGTACAGATACATGAAATAATGATTTTTAAATTCTCGTTAAAAACATTAACCAGTTGTCATGTTGCTTTTAAAATATTTTCTGTTGTTCTGTATTTCTTCAGTTTTCTCACCTAATTCCATGTTGTTTTTCATAGTCTGAGTGCCTCTATTTATATTCTCCTTTTAAACTCTATTGCTTTGTTTTGTTTGGCTTCATGTGGAATATTGTGGACAGTGCTGTGATCACTTGGAGATGGTAGCAGTAGATGAGTAATGGGTGTAAGTATGGGAAGCAGTACCAAGGTGTTGATCAGAAAGCATGGTAGGAAGGAGACTGTTAACTGCAGTAGATTGTATCTGCATATCTACTGAACTGTCCACTTAATTTCAAACTAAATAAATACATACACATGTCAAGTGCAGCAAAACAGTCAAAATTTCTAATGTAGGTGGGTCAGCTAAAGAGTTTCAGTTTGAATTTAAACCTCTTTAAGCTCTTACCACGGCCCTCATTTGTAATTGGGCTATCAGAGAAGCAGAGTTAGCATAGAGTATTTGGTCTGTAGTTTCTTAACCCAGTACTGAAGGGAGTGAGGTGTGCACAGTGTGGCCTTGTACAGAGCTCTAGTGTCAGCTCAGTTTCTAGAATAGGAGCTTAATTAAAGCAAACTTTAATTTGTGAACAAGGGTGAACAAAGGTGTGCTAGGTCCTGTGGACCTATGGACCTGTTCTTGTGATCTGGAGGTGTAAGCCTCGGTCTCTAAATCTGTACAATACTGTTGTCTCACCCTCCAGAAACAGTGAGTGGCCATTCTCTTAGCTATGTAAGCATATCCAAATGAGACTTTTCCCAGTCTCTCAAACCTTGATTTCAGTTTTCTCATGCTGCATTTTATTGTGTTCACTTGTGCTGGTCTTTGACATATTTTGGTCATCTGTCTTTATGCAAAGCAGTAATGCATCTGCTTCACAGACCTCCAGTTAATGCTTTATTAAAGGTACCAGGTAGAGTTGTCCTCTTTTACACAACTGAAGATACTGGCACAATTCCATCATTTTTGTGCAAACACAAGTCCCAAAACTTTGTGCCCTTGTTGCTGGTGTCCTTCTTTAATGGTGAGGTCTCCTCTGTTAATTTCTCTGTGAGCTTTGCTGTAACCTTGTGTCACAGTTTGGCATTTCATTTGGCTTTCCAAGAGGCAGTCTCAGGGGTATCCACTGGCCTACCTGGCTTTGAGAAGCAAATTGTCATTGTTTTATGTTATAAACAGCTTGTGTGTGTGTGTCTTACTGAGAGATCATCGATTCTGCATGAATTTCAGTCTTAGGCTTGCTGGCTTTGGAACTAGCTTAATTTTAACTATGCCCACTTAATTTTAGTTTAAATACAGCTTTTTGCCCCTTTAAAGAGGACACTTGTTCTCTGTTTCTTTCCAAGGGAAAATGAACTTCTGGGGTAAATGCCTTTATCCTCAGTGTCTGGAATTTCTGCATGTCATCTCTTGCTTTGGCAGCACCTCATACTGTGTGTTGTGTACAAGGAGAAGTGGGTGGAGAAATGAGAAAGGAACCAGAATACCCTGAGAATGAAGGCTGAGTTTTCATCCCCCCTGTGCCTGTGGTTTAGCCTGAGCTGTGTTAGCCTGTTGGATCTTTGTGAAATGCAAGTGCCTTGTTTTCTGGGGCGTGTGTGTGTAGCTCTTTGAGCAGAATCCATACTTCTTCATGGCAGATTCTTTTTGTTGCAGTAAGTTGGTTTTTGCTTTAGCATCCATTTTCTGGTTCACAACAAAAGCACGAACCAATAAACAAAAATACAGAACACAGTCAGTTGCTGACTTGTTTTTACTTGTTCGGTATACTACTAATGTGACATAAAAACTGTGCAGTCTTAAGCACTATTTTTATGGCTTTGAAATGTCTTCAGCAGTTACTTGTTAAAAGAACACACAAACTTGACTCAGTCTCTATTTACATCTAAGTGAGTCTTGCTGCAGTTTTAGCAGAGTACTTGTGTACGGAATAGAATCTGAGAAGGTCTGAAGTACCTTTCTTTCCTAAGTGTTTTCATTTGCATTGTGGCAGCTGTGAGAAGAGATTGGGTCATGGATCAGGAAGTGTATTTTTTCTTAACTGAGGCAGTAACTAATTTTTAACCTGAGTGTGTGAAACCAGACATTTGCCAGAAATGAACAGCTCCTAAATGTGTAAGAGGATTATTGGAGGTTTGTGTTTAACTGGTCAGAAATATTGGTACTGTAACAAGACTTTTATTTCTTTGTTGGTGTTTGCTAGAAATTAAGAAGTCTGATTTAAAGAGAAAGGCAAGAGAATATATTTAATTTCTTGGTCCCTGCTTCTTGCAAAATCTGTTCTTTCTGAAGTTCATGCACATAGATGTAGTGTACAGATGATAAGTGTAGTGTAGCCCACATTTACACTGAATTATTTGCTTTGCACCTATTCTTCTCTGACACTGTGGCACCCAAAAAGGCTTTAGTGCTTTAGGAGAAGTATCACCAGATGAAATGGTGCCACCTCAGAAAGTCAGAGCGGTGACAGGAAATGAGGATCTTTATAGGAACGTTATAGGAATTGCAAGGAAAATTTACAGGAGTAACAGTTTTGAGCACTGTGCAAGATGACTGATTTATTTTTGGTTTTCCCTCTCTGTGCAGAACTGGATCAGTCTGAAACCTGGGTTTATCATGTTCAAAATACTGTTTCCTTGGAAATCCTCCTTAAAATTAAGCTTGTTTTCAATTTGTAATGAAAGACTCGAGCTGTCTGTGGCATATTTTGAAACATTTAAATAGAGAAAAAATTAGCATCTCCTTTTTTGCTGTGATTGTGCAGACAATAAGGATCTTGTATTGGCATATTTCTGCAAAATTTTAATGCAGAGTAACTGTAAAAGAGGAAATGTGGGTACCTTTTTAGTGTGCTGTTTCTGACCTTACAGAGTCAATGAAGACAGTGTAGAAAACTATTACGAGTTTTTGCTATAAAAGCTCTAAGAGAACATCATGCAAACTTTTGATGTCCTTGCTCCATAGAAGGTCACTGAGTTCTTAAAATTCTCGTAGCCACTGCAGGTTTTTTTCTACCTGTGCTCTAAGATACCAACACGATGGTAAAACAAACTGCCCCTGATGTGCAGCTTACATTTTTATTTTTCAGAGTTGTTAATTCTACTTTTCTTACCAGTTGGTGCATTCAGAACACTGGGGTGTTTGCAGCTGTCCTGTTTATGGATGCAGAGAGTCAGTGCTTGGACTCAGGTCCCTTCCAGGTGCTGTGGCAAATTGGGATTTAACACTGTGTGCTCAAAGCTGCTTTGTTTAAACGTGCAGCACGTAGGGGATAAGATACCCTGCTGGTTACTTACTTCAACACCAAGAGGGTTTATTTTTGGAAGCACCCTGAGCAGTTCCCTGGCCTCCAGGAGAATATGTGGGCACAGGGGCAGTCGGAAGTGGACTGTTTGCACTGCTAAGGAAATCTCAGTAGCAGGGAGGCTTTTGTGGGGTTTTATTTATTATGGAAATCTATGCTCAGTTATTTTACTTGTGTTTATAAGCACAGAATGGAATATTTGTTGGGGGTTTGTAAACTAGAGAATTGGTTATTTAATGCTTCAATTTATCTTTAGTCACTAGTAAACCTTCTGAGGTACTACCTGTGGTTTGGTATAGTTTTTGGGAGTCTCTGTTCCTCTATATGGAACGGGCAGGGTAGGATGTAATTAACTTGAGTTCTGATTATTCATCATCATCATGGCTGGGTTTGGTGAAGGAAGATTTAGGTCTGATTTTTACCAACTTTCCTATCCAAAGATCTTCCCTGTATCTTCAGTACAGTGACTAAAAGTTCTCATGGAACAGTTATAACTAAAAATCAGAGTTGTGAGTCTTCTATATCAACTACTGGGGTTTTTAATTTCATCTTTTAGCAGTCTGCAGTTCTGTACCCTCCCTCATTGCTATTTTTTCCTTCTGTTTGGCTCTGTTTTCTTTTATTTCTCACATTGAGTCTGTTCAGGCATCCAAGTAGAAACTTCAGGCTCCAGCAAAGATGTGAATTTTTGACTAGACTCTGACTGGAAAGGTACTTGAGGAGAAAATAGTTACTCTGAGCTTGCTGCTTCTTACGCACTCACTGCAGAGAAGCCTGGGCTTTTCAGTATGTGTTAGAGGGAAAAGGAGGTACCACAGCGGCTGTATTTTTTTGACATTTTCTCTTTTCCTTTGTGGCAAAAAATTGCCTCTTTAAACTCTGTCATTCTCTAGTATTCCTAAAAACTTTTGTAAGACTTGTTGTGAAATGTAAAGTAGATGTGCTGAGATACTGAAATGGTAATCCATCTCTTCATTGAACTGGAACAAGAGTAAATACAATTTGAAATGGAAAATCAAGGTTCTACAACATGCACTTACTTGTTTGGTCCTCAATACCAATTTGGCTGCCCCTTAATTTGGTTTCCAGCTATAGGCTCTTATTTCAGTCTCTCTCGGGGCTGCTTTCATGTGTTCCAGGAGCAGTTTGTGATTTTAAGAGCTCCTACAAGCCCTGAGCTCCTCATCAGTGAGGTGCCGAGCAGCAACCAAAGGCACTGAAGTTCTTCAGAGAGAGGGGCTACTTAATAAGTTGTGTCCCAGGCCCCTTGGCTGCTTCTGCCTGGGGCAGTGATGCTCACCCTGGGGAGCTGGGTGGTGGCATCAGAGCCACTCCATTATTGCCCCACTCTGGTCTCCCAGTCCATGCTGGGTCGCATCCCTTTGGGAAGGTGCAGCAGGATGGACCAGTGTGCTGTTGACACCCCTGTTCCCCCAGGAGAGCTCCTGTGGGCTGGCACAGGCTAAGTGGACCTGTTCCTCCTGTGTGGAGCTGTCTCCTTGACCAGCCCCGCTGATGTGACAGGACAGCAAGACAAGTAGCATGACCTGACTGAGAACATTGGGCTGCCCTGACTAGGGGAGGAAGACTTCGGTGCACAGCTCTGCCACTGTTCTTCTCTTGAGGTCCACGAAATGTGAGCCTGGGGCAGCAAACAGGAGGACAATTTGTCATTCCTCCCACCAAAACAAGCCTTTTTGCAGGCAGGGACTCTGAGCCCAAATACAGGCTGAGTATCTGAAAAGGACAAACAAAAAGGTCTCTCTAAGCCTGTGAAGGTTACAGGTGTGAGGAAAGGAAAGTTAGTTTTGAGTGGTGGTTTGGCATAAATACAAGTTGTGTTGATAAATTTTAGAGCATTTGAAGCCTGTCTGTCATGGTACTGTAGTCTAGTTGAAGGTGAGATTAGCTATCCATCAACTATAACAAACAGTAAATTAGCTCAGGTGATGAACCTTTTACTTCACTCACTTCCCAGCCATAAATTCCAGCTGTTCTTTTTGCCTTGTGAGAGATGTCTGCAGTAAATGTACTCATTATCTGAAATGCTTGAATCCAGCTTTACTTGAGTTTCTATTAGTAGCACTCAGCCTTGATGAAATGGTGTTAACATTGCAAGTGGATGTGAGTGAGTCCTGGGGTGAGATCCATCCTGCTGAGTGTCTCTGATCTTCCTGAGCTGATGTCAGTGCCTTGAGCCTTCTGCTCATTGCCAGTGGGTAGAGCACCCTTGTCCCCAGCTGTGTTAAACAGTGGCTCTGTGTGTCCAGCTGCTGCTGAATGGCAGGCTTGGAACTCAGGAGAGCTGAGGCAGGAGAAGCAGGTGGTAACCAAAATGTTGCCTAGATGATGATTTTTCTATCCAGCATTTAAAATTTTTGTGTCACCTTACTCTTGTTTCTGGAAACAAAACTTTGATTGGGATGTTTTTGGTTTTTTATAATGACTCACGTTGAAAGGCATCTTGCTGTTGAGGGAATTCTTTAAGTTATCTACAATTATTTTTAAAAAGAAATGTCATTTCTTTAATAAGGCCTCCTGAACAGGAGACTTTACAACAATGCATCAAACTCCAGACTCTGGTAATAACAATTCTGCCTTCATCATGTAGGACAAAATCAAGGATTTTCCACTTGGTGCTTTCATTTATGATTTTTTTGTTGAATGCTGCAGTGGTGCCTCAGTAATAAAATTAGCAGTGCAGCAAAGACTAATCCTTTTGTTTGCTGCCCTTTGCTTGAGCTCTTCAGCATCTCTGACTGTAGTACCTGAGGTTCCATTTCATGCTGGTATGTTGGAGGCAGAGCAAGGTGGTAAAACACATTAGAAATTATCAGAGGAGGGCTTTTTTCCAAACTTGTAATTGTTGAAGTGGTGTGTAGAAAAAGCAGAAAGCCCAGCACACAATTAAGCATATCACTTGTGAGATTTCCTGCTCAATTTTATTCTGTGTGAAATGTCTTTAAAATAGCAGATCAACCTGTACTTCCCTGTGGAGTAGTCACTTAAAAATTGGTTTTTCTGAGATGGAAATACAAAGGCCGTGTTTGTTGACTTAAACTCCTCTCAGATTGCCGTGGGTGAACGTTTTGTTTTTGTGCAGTTTATTATTTCGTGGCAGATTTATGTCACTGATGTGAACCTGTGTCAAAATGCATTGAGTGTTTGGATAATGGGACATGTGAGGTGTAGGTGATGCTTTCTTTAGTAGATCTGGAGGGGCTGGTTTTTTCAATGGGCAAGGGGGAAGGGGCAAGCACAGCTTTTCGTTTTGCTGTTTCTCTTTTTGTATTCCTGTTGTCTTGGCCGTGACATGAGTTTGGCTTAAGAAACAAGCACATGTGATTTTGCTACCTTCTGGTGGTGTTGTTTTGGAGGGAGGAAATTCTTCATTTCAGCTTTCCAGTATTTGCTACTAAATTGTTAACAACTGTACTGGACACTGACTTTATTAAAACCATCGTTTTTAAAGCTGACTTTTGGACTTCACTGACCTAGCTAGAACAGTAGAAATATTTTCCCCTCCTTAGTTTGCCAACAGCTAAGTAACACTGCTGGTGACTTTCTGAAGATAGCATTGTGCTCTGTGATCCAGGCCTTTAATGTTTTAGTGTGGCCTTTTCCTCAGTGCTGTGCAAGGGTGCATTTTGCTACTTTGAAATAAAGCAGAGTTTTGCATGTACTTTAGAAAATCACTGCTTTTTAGACTGTCTGCAAAACATCATTCTGTATGTTGAGGATGCTGAAATTGCTCTGTGTGTAGTTTTACCTCTGCTTTCAAACTAAGGCATGGCCTTTGTACTTCAGATGTTATGGGTAATACCATTATTCTCCCTCCATAACCCAGGATGCTGAAAAGAGAAGGGAGTTGTCCTTACCCCCTGCACAGACAGCATCAGTCTATCAAAGCATATGTGCTGGGACTTATTTGCAGCTCCTCTGCTGTTCCATGCCCTCTCAGCAGCTTAGCTGGTATATGGTTAGTCAGCACAGTGTATTCTGGGCAATGCCCCACACCCATTTGTATTTTTGTCAAAGAAAAACACAATTCTCTTTGTTCTTTCGTTTTTTAGTTACATGGGAATTGGGCTTTCGGCACAGGGTGTGAACATGAACAGACTACCAGGTATGTTTCACTTCCTTACATTGGTTGCCTGTGTTGCTTTAAAAATATGCTTCACCTGGATGGGAAGGTTTGGGTAAGCAGCAGAGTGTGGCACGACACCTCTGTGATGTGTCTGTTATTGGAGTTTGGAACACTTGCAATAAACAAAGTTTACATTTTACTGCACACTTGCTCCTGGACTACTTCCCTCACCTCTTAGTGTTTATTGCATTTTAATTGTCATCATTGTTTTCTGTTAAAAATGAAGCCTCTAGATTTCCATGCTCTCTAAACTGAATTTCTGGCAATAAGGATGTTATTTCTGCTGCAATAACAACTTTCTGTCAAACCTGGAGGGAGCTCCTCTGCTCAGTTTCTGTACCATTACCTTTCCAAACTTAAATAGTGTAGGCCAGTCAGTTTTGACTGTTCCATTGACCTGCATGACCAGGGACAGTCTTGTTAACAATTGCCTGCAGTATCTCTGTATAATATTTACAGGAGTTTTCTCTGTGTGTACATATTGGGTTTATTTTAATGGATCTTTAAACGTGTAAAAAATACCCACCCTAAAATGAAAACCGACCAACCTTTTTGAAATTGTCAAAGTATAACATTCTGTTGAATTGACCTTAGAGTGTCTGCATTGCATTGTGACTTTTTTACCCCCATGTTCTGACAGAGATTCTTATGATCACAGCAGTCCCACTTACACTGTGAGCCCAGCTAAGAGTGATGGATTATTAGTGGGTGGCATTAAGTTTATTTTAGTATGATTTAGGGTGCATTGCAAGTGATTATCAAAGATACTACTAATCAAAGTAACTGCAGTAATTTGGGATCTTTAATTGACTGAGAGATGCTTAATGTCGTAGCAGCCGAAGCTCCTGATGATACAGATTAAGGTTGTAAGTGTGGAAAATGCTTTCCAATTAACCTGTTAGGCAGCTGCTTGACAAAAGAAGTTCAGGATCGAATTGCAGAGAGTGTAGACCGGTATTTTTAAATGAGCACAGACTAAAATTGCTTGCTGTGAATTTCATTTGAGTATTATAACAGTATGAAGCTTCTTAGAGGTTCTGCAGCTTCTTCACCAGCAAAATCAGCCCCATATTTGCATCTATAATGATTTGCTCCTGCCTGTGACTTTTTCACCTGTATTGATAATTTTTTTTCCCTTTTCTTTGAATTTATTTTTAGTGGCAGAAAAGATAATGACACTCTAGTCAAGAGGTTCACTCTGCTGCCATGCAGAAGCTGCTTGCTTCTGAGTAGTCATTGAGCATGATGAGGAGTAGACATGTGCTTCCCCAGGGATGTGTGTTTGGGCTTTGGCCAGGAGGAACCTGATTATGACATATGGTAGCAGTAGTTTTGCAAAACCAAAGGGAGAACAGGGGAATCTTCACTGCTTTGCTGGGACATGTCAGATCTGTATATAGCTTTTTGAATTTTAGCATTGTAGATGATGATATTTTTGCTGTTGGTAATTTTGTACATTCATTTAAAGAGTGTTAGCTGAATTTGCATTACCTGTTCTGTACTGCAGACAAAATTACTTGTTCAGCCATTTTGATAAAAGGAGTTGCCATTTTTTTTTAAATTATACAGATTTCTTAGATAAGCAGTCTTAGAAAGCAGGAAGCTGAGCATATTAATTAACCATATTAACCTGGCTAGTGTCGACTGGCTCTGCTTGGTCTTTTATTTGACAATAAAGCAAATAAATTGCAAATGCTTTTGTTCCCTAGGTTGGGATAAGCATTCCTATGGTTACCATGGAGATGATGGACATTCATTCTGTTCCTCTGGAACTGGCCAGCCCTACGGCCCAACGTTTACAACAGGAGATGTCATTGGTTGTTGTGTCAACCTTATCAATAACACCTGCTTCTACACCAAGAATGGCCACAGCCTGGGTATGGAGCAACACTGCCTGGGGGGATAACTGGGTGCCTTTTCTAAATGGGAGACCCTCTTCCCATCAGCAGCAAAGTGCTTGGGTTGTTCTTCTGAGAGTTTGGTAATTGATGGAGTAATTGAAGAGTTGGGAGGGACAGTTTCTCGTGTGCCACTTGCACTAACCTGCCCTGGGAATTTGGGGGGATTTGGTTCCTGTAGCATCTCATTCCGCAGGATCTGCATTAATGAACTTCCCTGCTAAATCTACAAATACTGCTTGATGTTTGTAAGGGAAAAGGTAATAAGGGTGGTGGATATAGCTAAATTCACTGCTGCTGTGTGGGGGGCACCCAGCCTTCTCCAGTACCTGACAGGGGCTGCTGTTTTGAGTAGATGTCCTTGGATTCTCAGTCTGGAGTCATTCATAGTTGGGCTAAAGCCATAGATTATGCAAGTTGTGCTAAAACTAAGTCCATTAAATTCTTGTGGCAAAGTGGCCCTGATATTAACCAACACTGCAGTTCCTGAGTTTGGAGATGTCAGGAATAGGTAGAGTTAAAAATTTTGATGGAATATCTATTTCAGTTATTTAATGCAATTTAATGAGTAAAGATACAGTGTAAAAAGAAAATCTACTTCCTGCATTTAGGAGAGAGTGGGGGCTTGGGAAGAAATCTTGGGATTGTGCTGGGTGGAACAGGAATTTTAAAGAGATAAAGCTCAAAGAACAATAAGCGTTTTGTCATAGGTAGAAATGTGATAAGGAAAAGAGAGAGTGACTTGAAATAAGTTGTTGAGATAGATATTCTTGAGGTCACTGTTCTATTTTCTCACTTTGGCAAACACGAAGAAGGTTTGGAAAGTAGGAAGGGGAAGAACATGGTTTAAATTCTTTTCCTGGTCCCTCTGAACAAGACTGCCAATTTGTTTGCTCAGGCCCTGAGCAAAACCCATCTGGCTTTGGAGTTTTCCTCCCCTTCTCAGAGCAGGGCTTGGGTGTCTCTCGAGGTCACTTCTGGGGTTCTATTTTGACATGATTTACTGTTCCCTCTAAATGGAATGAGCCCCTGGATGTGGACTCAGTGCCTTGGCACCTGAACCCTGCAGTGTGTGTGGTTGTGTCCTTTGGCCCTGGTGTAGGACATGTCCACAGGGAAGGCAGTGAGCTCCTGTTGGCCCTGATCTGTGCCTGGGTTCAAGCTGAGAAAGGTCACCTTCCTTACTGCCCTTTTGGGAGCAGCAGCAGCGTGCCTGCCCCTTGGAGCAGCTCCTCTGCCAGAGGGACCCTGCTGGTCTCAGCCATGAAGGAGCTGAGCAGGGAGGAGCAGAACCCTCTTTTTCAGTGCAAGACCTAAAGCCAACTGGATGAGGCCAAGTGTGAAACAGCACTGATGTGATGGCAGCCTGTTTTTAAAGGAGAACAGGATGGCATGGGTGAGGAGGGGCTAATAAAATGTCATCTGTCCCAGGCAGAGCCTGACAAACACTTCACGGCTTTCAGAAGGAAGCCTGACAACTTTGCTGTTGCTGTGGGCTTTGCTGGCTTGCTTTTCTGACAGAGGAAAATTGATTCTGTGTGGAGTGGAAAAAGGAATCAGAAATGTTGGCTGCCTTGCTGGGCTGTTGCTGCTGCTGGTTGTCCAGAGTTCCTCTCTGATTGTGACTTGGAGGATATTTATGTTTTTTTCTCTGGGCCACAGCTGTGGTCTGGAGCATAGGAAGTCTCTGGCTCAGCATAGGATTTGATGTTACAAACAAGGCTAAGCAATTTTCATGCCAGTTTGAAACACTGGTTCAGGAAAAAAAAAACCACAAAACCAACTCCCTCCAGAAAGCCCAATACCTACGGGTCTCTCACTTGTCACTTGTCTGTCGTGCTGTTCAGGAAGAGAGCAGGTTGGATGTGAAAATGTGTCAAATAACTTAGAAAAAGTCAGAGTGAGAACTGGTAATAAACAAAATAACAGCTTGGAGATGTGATGGAAGGAAACAGATTGACTGTGTGTCAGCCCTTTGTCTCAAAGATGGGAGTAAGGATTGCAGATGCTTTTGAGGTTTGAAATCTTGGTGAAGAATGGAGATTGAAAACGGGTGGAATTTAGGACAAAAGGTTAAAAGCTTTGTTTTCATCCTAAATTTGAAAAGACGGTGATACAAAATAAAGAGGAGTTTTAAGGGGTAAGTGGATTGGAATAATTATGCATTTGTAGAAAAATAAAATACAATTAAGAAATACTTGGACCATTGAAAGAAATGATGAAATACTGTTATTTTTTGGCTGTCAGAAGGAGATTCCTGGTATTTATTTTTTAACTGGGAGCTGCCCACCCCCTGAAATTGCCTGAAGTTCTGCAGTGTATGGAGGTCAGATGTTTCTCTAATCCTGAGACAGCAAAATCACTCCCTTGGTTTTCCGGGTAGATGGATGCTTGTAATTATGTAACAACATATTAAGCTCTTCTGTTTGAAAACAAAAACATGCTGGGCTGGATTAGAGTGCAATATTTACCAGGCTGGTTTGGGGTATCACAGACATGTGCTGCTTGTGTAAAGATCGTGAGTGCTTAGGAAGAAAAGGAGTAGCGGTTGAGAAGAGACGCCATTAAATTTTGGTGTTGCAGCATCAAGATGTGCAAGAGAAAAAGTACCTGCAGATATTTTTACCTTTCTTCTTCAGTTTAATATGTAGCCATACTTTCTAATCTGCTTACCCGTGTGGTGTTTGTTAAATCTCATGTCCTGCTTTGTAAAACTTAAGGGCAAATTGAGTATTTTTTGAGTGACAGTTACTTTTTGCCAACTTTATTACTGGGAAGCTTGAGTTGTCCCTACGCTTGGTGGATTTCACTGTACTTAGCTTGTTTCTGAGGTAGTTTTGGGTGAGTTTTCTGAATATATAATGATAAACTAAAGAAAATGGAGCTGGAGTCCAAACACATGGAAATTGATCTTGATTTTTTTCTTCCTTGCAGGGATCGCTTTCACAGATTTACCGGTAAGATAAGTGCATTTTCAAACAGTTTTTCTTTGTACCATAAGCAGCTTCTTCAGGTCAAACTAGCATTTGCCTTATGCTTCTTGGAAACACAGTGATAGCCTTCTTCACCAGTTTGATGTCACATGTTTCTCATCATCACTTCACTGGTGGTTTGATAAGTGAAGCAAAAAGTTGTTCAGTTTTACACCAACCCTTATAAGGGTTTTTCCTCCTCAGGTTTTTCCTCCTTGGGTTTTTAACAGGCAGTTCTAATGGAAGTTTTAGCAGAAAATAAGACATGCAAGTAGTGATGACATGCTTGGACACGTTCAGGCCTTACCTACCAAGTCAGAGCTGTATTAGACACCAACACAGTGCATGGCTGCTTGAGATGTGGCCACTGAAACTCCTGCTTGATGCTTCATTTTCACAATCTGTGCTTCATAAGATCAAACGTATGAAATGATTTTTTTTAAAGAAAGATGCACGTATCTGAGGTAACTTTTGTGTCAGTTAAAACTGATGTGTGCTCCCTCCTGATACAGGCATGATGCTACACTTTGCTTTTTCCCTCATCCACTTCATTTCTGATTTGGTCTGGTTAAGGTGCAGTGTGGGATGCACATCCTTCTGGCCACCTACTACACTGGGAGCCAAGGCTGGATATTAAGGAAGGATGCAGTCAGTAACCCAGGGAACCTTTTAGTCCTGCCACAGGGTTGAGTGCTCTGTGTAGGAAGCCACTGGCACTGTCCTGGCTCTTTGGGGTGCCAGCAGAGTCTTTGTCAGCACCCAGGAAAACTGGCACTACAACCTGAAAGGTGAAGCTGGACCCCTCCTCGTTATGATCAATTGTTTTCATCTCCTTAAAAGATTGACATTTCTGCTGTGTTGGTTGGGCCAGAGTAGGTAACACTGTGAGCGGAGTTGGGTAAAAAAAAAAGGAAAGGTGAATGTGTGAAAATAAAGGCAAGGCTGGCTTGGGCATGGTTTGAGAAAACAGTATTTTCCTTTCATTTCACCTGCATGTTGATAACTTCTGACTGATACCTACTGTATTTAGCATACGGTTCTGTAGGTCAGCACGCTTGTCTGCAGTGCAAATGTGATGTAGGTATATTTATAAATAAAAAGAATTAAAAAAGAAAACCCATAAAAAGACCCTGGGAACAAAGCCCCATTTACCCAGTTGTTTGCATTGCCACTGCTGAGGTGCTCCCTGCATTTGAGGAAAAATACCTTCATGCCAACAGGCAGGTTTCACTTCTCTCACGTTTGGCATATTTCCAGTTTGCACAGAGACTGAATCTTTAAGCAGAAAATAAACCTGAGACAACAGTAAATGCTTTAAAGTCTTTTCCTAGATATAAGTCCAGGAATTCATGAGAATTCAATGCACTGTTACAGTTCTTTTTAGGCACCGCTCTTGGACTTTGAGGCTGTTGAGTTTTCTATCCTTACAGTTCTTACCAGTAAAATTCACTGATGTTTTAACTATTTCACCCCAAAAGGAAAATGACACACTTTGTAAGTTTAATTTTTGTTCTCTTTTTAAAAGAAAAAAACCCTGGGCTTTAAAAATCATCAAGAGAAGGTTTTAATATTTTGTAAAACTGAACCCAAAAGTTGAAACTTAAGCACAATTTAAAAAGTGCATTTTCTGACTAGAATGGTCAGTCAAACTTTCTTCTTTCAAAATGAAAATAAAATAGGACCACTGGGAAGAAAATGAATCAGTCACTGTATTGCTGTATTGGCAGAAGCTGCTTTTAGTGCTGGACAGATGGGCCAGAGGTATTTTGTTCTTCACACTACTGGGAGCAGTGGGGGTCTTATTGCAGAAATGTTCAACTTAAAAACCAAACAGAAAGTGGGGAATTTGGAATAAGAGGAAAAAAACTAATTAAAAAATCTCTTGCAGCCAAACTTGTACCCTACAGTAGGGCTTCAAACACCAGGAGAGGTTGTGGATGCTAATTTTGGCCAGCACCCATTTGTGTTTGACATTGAAGACTACATGCGAGAGTGGAGAACCAAAATTCAAGCCCAGATTGACAGATTTCCTCTCGGAGATCGGGAAGGAGAGTGGCAAACAATGATTCAGAAGTAAGGCTTTGGATGTTGGGGCTTTAAAACGACAGCTAACTGCATGATTTCAGGGGTGTTTAAAACTTTCTGTTGTCTTGTGCCAAAAATGGTAGTGTTGTCAAAAACTGGCACAAACAGTTTTGGGAACGGGTTTGATAGCAGTGTAAAACGGAGCACGGCTGGATTTTATGGAAGAGTTGTCTGTGTCATCAGTTTGGAGTTTGTAGTGATGAGTGCAAGGCCTCTGTTCTGATCTGACCTGTCTGGTGTGGATTGGAGAGTTTAGCAAAGTTGCCATGGCTGTAAATGTAATGCTCTGGAAACTTCCCATTGTGTCCTCAGCCTTTGGCGTGCCAGGTGTTAAGTTGTGCCCCATTATGTTGCTTGGAAAAATGGTGGTTGTGAGTTTGCATTTTTTTTAAAATTGTTTCAGTGAAAACAAAAACTGACTGTGCAGAAATTTCACTTCTGTATATGTAGTGAGCAAAAAAAGAAAAGTTAACAGTTAATATTTGAACTGACCCTGCTTTTGGGGGATGAATCATATGTAATAAAATTCATCATAATACAGTTACCCATTGTTTATTTTTTAGAAATTATTTCTCTGGATAGTTTTGAAGAAGGCACTAACTCTTAAATTAACTACTTTTGTCTGACTTACACAGAAATCTCCAGATTTCAAGCAGAGTTCTTTAATTGTCACCTTTTTTTTTTTTCTTTTTTTTTTTTTCTTTTAGAAAATCTTTTTTACATTCAGGAGTCCTTGATTTCTTACCTGCATTTTAATGAGGTTTCTGGGGTTTTGTTTTTGTTTATTTTTAGAATGGTATCATCTTACTTAGTTCACCATGGATACTGTGCAACAGCAGAGGCATTCGCCAGATCCACAGACCAGACTGTGCTAGAAGAATTAGCTTCCATTAAGAACAGACAAAGTAAGGCTGGAGAGCACCTTGCACCCCTTTTTTTCCTCCCTTAAACAAAACAAATATTACATAAAGCTTTCTCTTAAGCATCGTTGTAGAATTCCCTTGCAGCACATAGCACAGCTCTTTGCTGGCATGTAAAGTTACACGTGGTTCTGAAGAATTTGTGCAGTAGCACTTTGGAACGTGTTTGCTGTAGCAGAACGTGGTAAATTTACCTGTTGTCTGTTCTCTTGAGTGGGGGATTGTGATGTGTCTGAAAGAAATGTGTGTAGTGTCTCTAGATGAGTGTTTGTGAGAGCTAATGGTCAGTCACAAACAGGGATCTAAAACTCAGTCCTGTCAAACATTTAGACTTTGTGAGAAGAGGGTGAGTTTAGAGAATGCTTTCTCAGTTAAACTTGGGTTTCCCTGCTTACAGGTGTGAGGGGGAAGAGGACAAAGCAGACAGCAGTTGAGTTCTAACTTGCCATGGCAGGGCTGTTGGGCAGCCTGCCTAAGCAGTGCCCTCCCCTCCAGTGCATCCCTGCTCTGGGAGCAGGAGCAGCTGTGCCTTGGCACAGGGAACTGCTGTGCTTGACAACACCCCAGTTGCTGGGCTGGTGTTCACTGGGAGCAGGTTCTGTGCTCCAGCCACAGAGGGACCGCAGTGGGGAGCTTTACTCCACTCTGACCTCCTGGGAAGTGTGTGCTGGAGGTGAGAGAGGGGAAAGTCGTGGTTTTTCTTAGTGCAAATGGAACCTGTGGGAGTGGGGTGCAATTCAGATGTTCTCGAGTGATAATGGTTTGGGATGTGCTTATTTATAATGTTGTGAAAATGAGAAGTAAATCACAGAGAGTGTCTGCAGCCTTATTCTAGATCTAAATGCACAACCTGGCTACAAAGCAGTTGGATGCTGGCAATAAATATACTGAGGTCTCATTTAGATGTAGGTGGAGTGCAGCTCCTCAGTTTTCCTACTGAACATTTTTAAGCATGATCTTTCTTTATCCTAATTTTTTCTAAGAGTAAAAAAAAAATCGATTGATGGTTTCAGTGTCTTTGAATCATTAATGTACATGTATTATTCCATAAGCTGTCCATTTAACTGATGTTGGTTTTGGTGAACAGAAATTCAGAAGTTGGTTTTGGCAGGATGAATGGAGAACCCATTGAAACAACATAACAGCTGTATCCAAGTTTACTAGAAAAAAATCCTAATCTCTTATTTGTTTTTTGGTGAACAGGAATTCAGAAATTGGTTTTAGCAGGAAGAATGGGAGAAGCCATTGAAACAACACAACAGTTGTATCCAAGTTTACTAGAAAGAAATCCTAATCTCTTATTTGCATTAAAGTGAGTCTTCAAATTATACAGATGTGTGTTTATAGATGGCACAGTACCTTCTGAGACAAGACAGTTACTCATTTAAAGTTTCACAGAAATTTAAGCAAAGTTAAGCAGCGCTTTTTAGAAAATGTGTATATTTCACTTTTTTATGCTCTTCTTATTTGCTACATGTTTAACAAGGTTTTGTCATCAAGGTCCTGGTTTGCAGCATAATTCGCATCTCCCTGTAGACTTGCTCTCTAGAGCAAAGTTTTGTAAAATCAATTTTAGTCCATTTGGGTGACAAGTAAAACTTAAAATGAAAACTGATACCATATCACATTCAAGAAGGTTAAGAATCCTTTTGGTATAAGTTAAGTCTGTTCCTCCAAAGGGGTGACTGATTTTAAAGATCTGTTTAAATGAAGTGTTTCATTCCATGTCACTTTACAAGAAACCTCTGGCTAAAACTGTGGAAATTCCATAATCCCAAAGAGTTCTCCTGACTTCCCAGGCACACAATAGTCACCTTCATTCTGGCATTTTCCCTTGCCAGCTGCGCTGTTCCTGCACAGTTTTGTATCACATTGCAGTGTTTGAATGCTGAAAAAAATGTGTTATCTCCTGTAAGAACAAAGCACTTTAGTTTTATGTTCACTTAAGTAGCTTGGAATGTGTTTGAAGTCTGTCATGCTCAAGTGCTGAGCAGAATTCACGTGACAGTGCTCCAGACTTATCACAGAATTCACAAAATGCAAACGTTTCCGTGAAACACTCCACTCAGTAATGTCAGTTGTGTGTTCTTTTCCTCAGTCTGTCTTTTTAAATCTTGCCTGTGGAGCCATTAAAGCCTAAAGCAGTAGTTCTGAGCTTCCTTAAAGTCCATACTAAAACCTCCTTATCTCAAAGAAAATTGACAAAGAGCCACAGCCTCCAAAGGGAAGGTTTGTATATGAGGTTGCTTTTCAAACTGGATTCCAGTGCAAATGTTTAATGTTCAGAGTTACCCTGTACTGTTCCAGGCAGTCAAACTGTGTTCTCATTTACTCTAAGAGAAATGACAGACATGACAACGTACCGACATATTCTTCCTCAAGAAATAGCCATGCCCCTGCCAGTAAACCAAGAAAATACAGTTTAAATTCTTTAAACCTTGAGGATTTGCTGACAACCTCTGCCCCCGAAGGACAATATTCCTCTTCTCCTCCCTCACAAATTTGTAGTCGCGTGCTTTTGGCGGAACCCTCCAAAGCTCCTTTGCCGATTGGGTCACTGACCTCCAGCCTTTTGTTGAGCCAGACTTGTTCTGTATTTTAACACTAAAATGAGCTCGTTGCTGTCATTGGTGGTTTGAGATGTGCCAGCTGTTTTAGTGGCTTAACCCTCTGCCTTTTGCCCAGGGTGCGGCAGTTCATAGAGATGGTGAACGGCACGGACAGCGAGGTGCGGTGTCTGGGGGGCCACAGCCCAAAGTCTCAGGATAGTTACCCCCTTAGCCCACGGTCCTTCAGCAGTCCCAGCATGAGTCCCAGCCATGGCATGAACATCCACACCTTGGCAACAGGCAAAGGGAGCAGCACACACTTGACTGGTAAGTTCACGTGGAGGATGAACCACGTCGGTCTGGAAATGCCAACACCCATGGGAGCTTTGCTTTTAAATAGTGAGGTATCAGGAGAAGTCACAAATACTCATAGACTGAGCATTTGTTTTACTTAAGATTTTATACTGAGTGCTTTGTGTAACAGTGTAATGCTAATGATTAAAACATGTGACTTTCAGGCCAAAAGGAAAGTTTCATAGGTTTTTTTTTTTTTTTTTTTGCATGTGCTCTTGGTTTTGCTATGGGTTTGCAAAGTAGGTTTCTGAGAAATGCTTCTCCCTCGGAGATGGAAGGTTTGATATAAGTTTGTGTTGTCCTTTTTGCAATGATTTATGGCTTGGGCAAGGTGGTTTAAATCCAGTAAGTGGTATGTGTGATCCATTTCCCTTGGTGTTGATGAAGAGTGAGGAACAGCTGCATTTATGTAGGAAACACCTGAAGCTGGGTGGTGGGGCAGGGAAAAGACTTTCTGCTGGCAGCCGCATTTCAGTCTGCACAATTGAAACAGTTCTTAGAGCATTTAGGGAATGGGGAATCTTCATTGGGAAGCCTGGAATGGTCAGAGCTGCCTGTGGGGAGATCCCTGTGCCTTCCAGAGCACCCCTGCAGAGAAGCTGAGCATGTTAAAATGGGACATGAACATGTCATCCTGGCAGACTAGACTCTTTAAGATAGCAAGGACCATCAGCTTTCACTTCTGTTTAATTTCTAAATCCAAACTGGAGCTGATTGGGAGTGCTTTATTTACTTATTTTTCCCCTCTCTGGGATGGAGTGGGAAGCCAGTGTAGCCTGGCCACCAGAAAAACTGCTGCCCTTGGAAGGACAGCAGCCCCGCTTTTCTGCCCTCTTTGTCAAGAGAGTGCCATCACCTGTCAGTGGAGATCCACTCCAGTTTGCTGGTTGTTCTTCAGGTGGTTATTGGGATGTGTTGTAGAAAGTACCCCTAAGTTTTCTAATTTTGAAGCTAGAGGCACCCCTTAATAAGCAAGTTGATAAATGAATTAGTAGAATTGAGGTTTGACCGTTTCCTAAATGGCAGCAGCTGGTTTCTTTATAATAAGCCCTTCCTGTGATCTGATTCTATATTAGAAAATGCTATGGAGCTTGTGGTTTCATAGAACTGACAATTATATGTTTGCTTCAAATAGTAGTTTCTTGATTGTATTTTAGAAGGGTCAGAAGAGATTTTAGCCAGACATCCTAGTTTCAAAGCATGGTGTAATTTTAGTTAGCAAAGCACAGTATTAACAATTAAAATAATTACATGGTGAAGGAGAGAGATTGTATAGCAACATGCAAGATGCTCAGCACCAAATTCTACAGCACATTTATCAAGAGAGTGATCTGATTACAATTAGTAAGGTGCACCTTTGCTTCCAGTCCATCATGATTACAGTGGCCTAGAAAAGATTGTCAGGTCTTTCAGAAAGAGTGCATCAGTTCTAAAAAAGCTGATTCTGCATTGGTGCAGTTTTCTGTTTTACTGGTGTATGAGTACAGCTGAAAAACATTCCCATGTTTGTACTTGTTAAATAATGCTTCGTTTCTGCACTGTAGAAAATCTAAAGGTTCAGCTAACCAGAAACACAGAGCTGAAGCATTTGGGTTAGTTAGGCAAATCTGGTGTTTACTGACCAGGAACAGTGGCACTTATTTCACTTTCATAAATTGGTACTTATAAAAAGTTTGTACATGGTTGTAATTGTTAAACCTTTCTTTCAGGCTTTGAAAGTAGTTGCAGTAATGGAGTAATATCCAATAAAGCACATCAGTCGTACTGTCACAGTAAACACACCTTGAATGTACCAGAGCTCAACAACATAAATGTATCAAGATCACAGCAGGTTAACAGCTATTCCAGGTAAATAAACCTCAGACCCTTTTAGCTTGTATTTAGGCTTGTGCTGTGAAGAGCTTTCAGTGGGATTTAGTGTGATATTTTTTTTCCCCCAAGGACTATGGAAATGGAGCGTAAGGGGCCAACAGCTTGAGATCTTTTTGGTGTGCTGTGGTGTTACTGGGATGACTCAGGCTCAATAGACTGTTTTCTCCTGTAGGGGTAAAGAAATGCAATGGACAAAAATAAATTACCTTGCTTAGAGCTCTTTGTGGTCAGTTTTGAAGTTGTACAGTGGAAGTTAATTAGCTTTCTGGCACTTGGGATTTTAATTTAAGCCACTGACATGGATTTAAGCTCATTGCATGAAGGTGATGAGAAGTTTTCCAGATGCTCCCCATTTGTGGCAGTGTCTGCAAAGTAAACATGACTGAGATGCATATGAAATGTGGACTCCCCTTCATCATATACCCCAGGATTGTTTGCCTGCTCCAGTCACTGTCACTTGGGCAAACACATTCAATTCAGAGAAAGAAAATAAATTTATTAACCAGGGTTAATAATGCTTATTCATAACCAGCAGATATTAAGCTCTGGGTTGCAGGGATGCAGCAGAACCTCATTTGATGTGAAAATCAACAGTATTCAGCTGTGTTGTCTAAAATGGGCTCCCAAAACTATCCTGTAGGGTGTAAGGATGCAGTGGTGCTAACCAAAAGTGTTCCAGTTGCATAGTGACAATTGGGATAAAAGAGTAAGTAATTTACTTTTTAACTCCATGATTTCTCTTTGCATCAGCAGTTGCCTCTGCCAAAAAGCCTGGCAGTGTCCAGGCAACTTGGAGATTTTTCACAGGAGTAAGACAGTTCCTTGGCTGTGCTGCTGCACACTTGGAGAGGCTTTTTGGTTTCCTTCCTCAAAGGAAGCTTAAGTATTTTTGGTTGCTGAGAAGCAAGATATTAAACTTCTAAATGGAATATACTTGGTCTTGACAGAGGTTTTAGGTTGTTAGTCTGCATGACAAAATAGAGGAGGCCAGGATGCAACTGTCAGCAAAGCTCAGTCCCCAAAGCCATGCTGGCATTTTCTGTGATGTGTGGTGGGGAGCTGAATGTTCTGAATTTGCCTGAGTGTCTCTTCAGTGTTCTGTTTTGCTCACCATTTCCTTTGGGCTTGGCTTTCCTTGTTTTTCCCCTGTCAGTTCACTGAGAGTAAATAAGAGATCAAGGCATTTTTGAAAGAACTGGTTGCTTAAATGTGGTATTTTCAAAGTGGGCGGTGTATTGATTTAACTGTGTGTAAAAAAGAAAAAAAGGGGGGAATAGTACATTTCCACAATGCACTTTCTCCAGCTCTGTGTACATCCAGATATATCAACAGGGGGGAAATTCTTTGGTGTGTATTTGTACTCCTTACCCCTGAATAATGGGGGACATGTTTAATTTTTCAGCATCTGAAAACACAATTTTACTGAATGTTAGCTGAGACAGCCTTTAAATTTCTGTGGTGCTCTGGTACCACCAGTTGCTATGGAAGAGGCTGTGGTGTGTCTTGGTAATATTTAACAGCAGCTTTTCAGCAGCCAAGGTGAGGAAGGAATGTGATGAAGTTGTGAAGATAAGGTGAGTACTTCAACACCAATAAACCTTTTATTTCTTACTGTCTTTTCAGCAATGATGTAGACATGGAAACAGATCACTACTCCAATGGGGTTGCTGAGACTTCTTCCAATGGCTTCCTAAATGGTAGTTCTAAACATGATCACGAAATGGAAGAATGTGACACAGAAATGGGTCTGCAGTGATATTTCTTACATTTTTATTAAGTGATGGCAACAAGGTTATGTTTTTAATTGCAATGCTTCCCAACTTGAAAATTAGGGTTATTAGCTGAAATCTTAATTTTTGGTTTGTTTTGCTTTGCTGTTACTAGATGTGAATCTTATAACCACTGATTCAGGTGGTCCAGTATCAGTGTGAGAACAGGGAAAGTAGGTAACTCCTGGCTCCTGAAACTAGCAGCAGGTTCTGAGGAAGAGCCTTTGAGAAGAAGCACCCTCTTGTGTCTCACCCTGGCTTTGGCTTGGCAGATTGCTTCCCCCTAGGCCTCTTCCCATTAATGGTTCTCATGGCATCTTTGTGCTCCACAGTAAGTGCACAAGTTCTGAATCTCTTATATTGAAGAATGCAAAGTGCTAATATTTAGTGCTCCAAGAAACAGCTGTATTTGGGAAATGTAAAAAAAAAAATAATTCATGTTTTGTATAGTTGTGGTCTAAAAATTAACTTTGTTTTTACTTAGCCTGCTTTACACTCAGTCATACCTGTTGATGTTGGTGACAGATGAATATTTGCATCCCCTCTGGCTGCCCTTTAGCTGGGTTCTCAGGGAGCTGAGTGAATTAGGAGGTAGTTTCAGTGCAGTGTGCCACTGAGGGCTTGCAGAAGGCAGCAGTGCATACAGCCTCTTCTGCAGACACTTGTGACACACAGGCAGTGGCTTTGTCATGTCCAGTAGGAAAGTATTTTCCAGAGGTGATAAAAAACCAGTGGCCAGTTAAAAAGTTTTGTTGGAAATAGTGGTCAAAATACGTCACTAGATAGTGGTGTTAAAGTCAGACAGAAGAATGGGTTTGTAATTGAAGTGTACGTCATAATACTTGTTTAAGACTTGATTCCATTGATGAGAAAAGGCAAGGAATGGATAAATGCCTTTTTTTTTTTTAATATGTTACTTCAGTTGTGAATTTTAGAGATGCAGAACTTTCAGACAACCCAAGGGTTCATTTACTAATTTGCATCAATATATTTAAAATCACTAGTATTGGGGAATATTGTAGCAAACAGAAATCAATTGTAGATTACAAAAGCCTGAAATATTCAAATTATTAATATATTCTACAAGGAGTATGAACAGTGTAAATGACTGTCTTGTTGCAGAATCCACCGTGGCTGTTCAGCAAGTTCACAGGTTTTTGCCCTCATTTAGCAGTGCTAGATTTGGTGCATCTTTAGAAGTGCAGTGCCAAAGAATTAAAAAAAACCTGTAGAACTGTGTGGACTTTCATTGTTGTTTTTTAAAAAACTCCCCTAACATTTGATTTCTAGTCTAGTTAGTTTTAAATTCCCCACTGCAGGATAAAAACAGCACATGTCAACAGCCTTTGCAGTTAGTTAATGAGGTCTCCTAAATGTTCCCAAAGGAGCAGTTGAGCAGCGCTCAGGAGCACAGGGGCTCTCCGAGGAGGCAGCTGCCTTTTGGGGGATTCTCTAGGTCCATAGATTGGTGCCCTGAGCCCTGTTAGTGGTGATGATGATGATGATGGTGTCTTTTTGCAGAGGTAGATTCCAGTCAGCTCAGACGGCAGCTGTGTGGGGGCAGCCAAGCGGCCATCGAGAGGATGATCCACTTCGGCAGAGAGTTGCAAGCCATGAGTGAGCAATTAAGAAGAGAATGTGGCAAAAACACGGTGAATAAGAAAATGCTCAAGGTATGTTTTGTCTGGGAGTGGTTGGTGTTGAGGTGCATGACTGTGCTGCCCAGCAGGTACTTTGCACTGCTGTTCTGCTCTAACTTCTGTCATTTGTGTGTGGCTGTGTCTGAGAACAGCATTCTGTCAGCTGTGGTGTAGCAGTCTCCTGTCTTGGCTGTGTAGCACATGCACAGGGAAGATAATTCTGTGCTGTAATACAGATAAACCCAGGAATCATTTAGCACTTTATTTCTCTCATTTCTGTCTATGTAGCTTGGCTGTTTTTGTCTCTAGTGATAAACGAACCACAAGAGATGGTTTGGTAGAGATGCCCAAAATCTGCTCTTTAGTACTCTGCATGTTCATGAGTTTACTTTGATTTGAGACTGCTCTGGAAAAGAATTCCCCTGCCAAAGACTGCATGCAGTTTTCGGTCTGTTTTCTCTTACCCCATCACTTCTTAAAATACTGCTGCCTTTTGCCTTGGTGTTGTTGGGAAAACCCACTGCTTGCTCCAAAAGGAACACCTCCTGTCACAATTCCATGTCATCCATCTGTATTGATGGACACGGAGAGTCACCTTCACGATTCTGAATCAAACCAGGTGAAGACAATAGTCCTTGTTTACACTTAGAGGATGTAGCTGTGAAATGTAACAATAACCCTCTCCCCCCAGGATGCATTCAGTTTACTGGCATATTCCGACCCCTGGAGCAGCCCTGTTGGAAACCAGCTGGACCCAATACAAAGAGAACCAGTGTGCTCTGTACTCAATAGTGCAATACTAGGTAGGTACAGCCTGTGGTGGGTACTGCCACTCCCTCCTCCCAAGGGCTAGCAGTGTTGGGACATGCTCTTCTAGGAAGAGAGGGGTAATTCTGGGGGCCACTTTAGTGTAACAGGTTATTTTTCAGCCCCCAATGGGCCTGTTCAATAAGGGTGGTGCTCCCTCCTCTGTTCTTGAGAGCGACCTCCGACAGCAAACGCGGGCATTTCAAAACCAGCCATTTAAGCACGTTTGGAGTCTTCAGTGCATTGCTGTGCCATCATTAAGGAGGTCTCTGAACTGCCCCTGCTGTGCTTCTTTTGCAGAGACTCACAACCTGCCAAAGCAGCCCCCCCTTGCCCTCGCCATGGGCCAGGCCTCGCAGTGCCTGGGGCTGATGGCTCGCTCGGGCATCGGCTCCTGCGCCTTCGCCACGGTGGAGGACTACCTGCACTAGCTATGCACGGGGAGGGCTGGGGGGGCTGGCACAGGCAGCATGCCAAGGAATCCAGCTCTGGAACCTGGAAACCAGCTCTGGAACCTGGAATTTTAATGATGTACTAAGGACGAGTCTGTCGCTTTATGTTGCTTCCTAGTTTACAGCATGATGCAAATGAGTTCTAACTTAGTGTTAGGAGAAAGTGTCCATCTTTAAAACCTCTTAGACAGCTAAGAGTGGGAAATGTCACTGGTAACGTCAGACATCCAAATTGACAAGTTCCAATCCTTGAAACGATTGTCCAAGACAAACCAAAAATCCTGCTACCTTGTGGTGGGACTGTAGCTTGGAAAACATGGATGTATTAGCATGTGGGTGATGTCAGTGTCAAGCAGGATGACTTGCCAACCTCCACCCCCATTGTTACATAGTTCAATCAGTGTAATTTGCAAAATGCAAATGGTTTGGATATATAGTGTTGATGGGAAGAAATGATATTTTTTAATGTGTACTGTAAAACTTGAATTACTCAGGAGCTGAGTGAATATGTTTGTTGCTACTTACAATCCCAACCTGTTGATCTTAGTAGTTTTTTTGTTTTAACATGGTCTTTTCAACTTCGTTTCCTTGTTTAACTACAGACAGCTTCTGTTGTGTAGGCTCACCAGTTTAACTGTTGTATTATAACAGTATTACATGTCAACACAGTGTGGTTATGACCTATTTATATAAAAACCAAATATTTAGTCAATTTACAGTCTTAATTTAATCTTTGTACACCTTGCATTTTTAAAAGTGCTTAAATAGTACTATATTGCAATAAAATGTAGTGATACCATAATTAACCAGCCATTAAAAACTTACTTCTACATCCATGGTAGCATGGAGTGGTATGCTACAGTGTCTTGCTCCTAGACTTCTATCCTAGCAGGCAGACTCATGAGTGGAGAACAGTGCCTCGTTGTTGCAGCCAGGAATGCCATTTCCCAGCAGCAGCTGAGCTGTTGGAAGTTAAAGGCTTGCCATGGTCTTGCCACAAAGTCTAGGTAGCAGAGCCAAGTCCAGGCACTGATGGAAGCTTATTCAGTACTCCCTTGAAGAGGAGGAAAATCCCTTAACTGCTTGAAAGTCATGCCAGGGTTCCAGCTATGTGTCCTCCTGTGTGAGCTGACTTGGTGATCCTGCTATTAAAGAGATGCAGGCAACTGAAGAAGCAGCTGGAAGAAATGCAGCACCCCCAACAGTAGGTACAACAGGACTCATCTTTATTCTCTGCAAAGGTACTGCCTGGTCCTAACACCAGTTCTTCTACAACACTGCTTTGTAGCTTCCCCTGAAAGGAGGAGGGAAGAGAAGAGGCAAGTCTGATCAGGCACAGCTTGGTGCTGTAAACAAAGCAGTGAGGAACTGAGGGGAAAAAATACCAGTAGAAAGTTAACAGCACCTCCTGAAAAAGCTGCCTTTGGACTCAATTCTTAGTCTGTGTTGCGATCCAACGTTTCTTAAACCTTGCTGCTTTTTCCTTTTTTTCTTGACCTTAAAAAAAAACAAAAGAGCTGTCAGGTAGTTGCCTTTCTGCAAGACAAGCAGCAATCCACTGACTGCTGCAGCATTTCAAACCAGAACAGCCACCTGGAAAGCTGATAAACTTCCCAGGCTATTTTACATACAGCAAGTGCCTTCCACTGGCCAGGGGCACCAGTTTGCACCACACTCCTTCAGCCAGGGGTGTGGGTGCAGCTTTCATTGATGGAGCTCAGCTGAAAGCTGCATGCTTTAGGGATCAGTAGTTTTACCCTCTGGTGGTCATGAGCCTCAGGACAGTCTGGCCCAGTACATACTAACTTCTGGGAATTCTATTTCTCTGCTTTTGAGTTTTATACATACATAAAACACCCTCACCAGCTCAGAGGCTGAAACAAGAATTACTAAATGATTTATTTCATCAAGCAACTACAGCGTATGTGGTTTCTCTACTATACCGAAAATGAAGTCTTTTTTTTTCAAGTTGTTCCTCCCCCACCCTCTCCAGGGGCAGGATCCCCACTGAGGCTGTAATCCCTGCTGCTTTTCCTTTACTATCACATTTCTGAGTTAGAGGCTCACAAGCCACAGCCCTCCAACATGGGAACACTGGTTTTACTCAAGTGCACTTTTAACTGCACATACATAAAGCACTACCCTACTTTGACTTTTTAGACTCACCCCAAGATTTGTCCACAAACTGAACGGCAGCTTTTTTAACCAGGGCCTTCTTGTTTGAAAGGGAAAAAAATTCATTTGCTGAAATGGAAACGAGTGTTAATTACCAGCTTTAAGCCAGACAAGCCCAGCTGCAGAGCCACCCAAGCAAAACTGCTCACCCTGGACCCGGTTGGTGTGTGGCCCATAGAGGTGAGCCCTGAGGAAGTCCCTGGCCAGCTGCTGGTGGAGGCCGGGTGAACTCTGAGTTTTTAAGCACACAGCCATGTAGTTTCCTTTTGACCTAGTTAAAAAGACAAGTACAAATGAAAATAGGAAACGGAAAAATAAAATTAAACATAGGAAAATAATGAAAAAATTAAAATAGGGTAGAAAAAGAGAAAAGGAAATGGAAGCAGAAACGGAAAAAATAAAATTTAAAAAACGAAAATAGAAAAATAAGGGAAAAATGGATATTAAAAAAAAA
>VXAU01003527.1:0-10054 GCA_013399695.1 Formicarius rufipectus | reverse complement strand
TCTTAAACTGAGCAGTTTTACTAATTCAGTTTATGATTCTGTGATAGTTAAACTTTGAATACCAGACCAATTTCTCTATTATGTCACAAATTCTCCCTCCCAACTAAGTTTTAAAATTTCCATATTATATGTTGATGAACCATTTGCTGAACTAATGTCTTAGGTTAAAAGATTTTTTTTTGCTGTTCTTGTTTGCCAGAAATTACAAATTACAGGTTTCGTGAAGTCTAGCCATGATGATGATGATGATGATTAACATTGTAGTTAAGAGCTGTTATCTTTTCTATAACTTTATTTTTAATTCAAGTTTATTCTAAATTTAATGGAGGCCCCTTCCTTATTTTGGTTTCTAGTCTAAATAAACATCTTAATGTCCTCTAAATTAAGACAATCAATTTCAGCAACAGGTTTTCAGAAAAGAGTTACCAGTGTGGTAGAGAAAAGGCTGGGATTTTACAAAACCTCTTGATGGATTTAGAGGTAGAAATTGTATTGGAACTTGAGACGGATTTTACCTGTTAAATCTACAATTCATAACTGCTTTTGAAATGCAAGAGCTACTCTCAGTAAAACTGTTCTCTTAACAGTTTGTGAAGTGAGCTCCATATTGTATCTCATTCTCCTTTAGGCTGAAAGTCTCATTTCTAAAACCTAAAAGAAATTATATTTCAAACATCACAGAATTACTGTATTTTGCAAATGCAACAGATTTTGTTTTATACTTAATTTAGGAAAGCCTCTTTTCCCTTATGTTAGAATAACAGGATTCAAACTCAACATTTGAAATTAATTTATCATATCAATTTTGAATAGAAAACTGGTTGAAATTTAAAAATGGTCTAAAGGAGGATTTTATGAATTTCAGTGACTCTTATAAAAATTAAATGATGACAGGAGATTCAGAAGTTTCTTCTTATTTGATAATTCATAGAAGATGATTGCTTCAGTCTTGATTTGCAAATATAGATTTGCATAATTCATTTCAAAATTAACATAAATACATGTTTTAATATCAAGGTACACAACTAGCTTGATTTTATAACATCTTTAATAGTTTAAGGTAATATTGTCACATAAAAGTGGGGTGGTAATTTGCCTGACACTTAGAGAAGGGAGATTCTCTTGACCCTCAGTGACAGACCCTTTATTTGTCTGTCAGTGCCCCAGGGAAACCAAAACCCATTATGTCCTACCAGCCCGTCAGTGTCCTGTAAGGGGAAACCCTTCATCAACAGATTCACAGGATCAGAGGGTGATTCAACTGACCTTTTCAGGGTGTGGACTGAACCTCAGCAGATCCTGCAGAAGCATTATCAGTCACTGGCTTATAAAGTACCTTATGATGGACTCACTCTAAGAGTTTATGGAATAACACTCCTTAATAATACAAATTATGACAAGTTAATAGGATTGGTAGGTTGTCAGTGATAGTGTCTGGCTGTGTAAATATGTTTAAAGCACTCTAAAATGATTACAAAACAAACATGAGCATGAACTCTAATACAATGCAATCTACTAATATACTGTTGAGCAAAGCACAAACTCTAGTCCTAAAAGCAGCAATCAGCATGCACAGAATAAGTTTCTCACCCAGCAGGTGTCCTTATAGGCAGAAGGAAGGCAGCTTCAGCCTGTCAACTGATTCCAGCAGTTTTGGTGGAGTCTTTCTCCAGTTTCTCCATATTCCCAACTTTAATATAATTTCTTTAGGTTTAGGTGGAGGTTGTGTAAATTTAGTCATAAGTACTTGTATAGTGGGCAGCATTGGTGGTTCAGTGGTAGAATTCTTGCCTGCCACACGGGGGATCTGGGTTCAATTCCCAGCCAATGCAACATTCGCCTCCGGCAGGAAGGGCTCATCAGCCTCCCGGCAGCCATCCTAGGAGAAGGACAACTCCGACTTCAAAACCTACATCCTGAGGACCTCGCTGTCACTGTCCAAGCTTGCTAGGCCCTGGCAGACGAACCTCAGGAGTAAAGGGTGGGACCAGTTCTGCACATGCTGTGCCTCACCTAAAAAATCCACTGCGCAGGCTTGAGGGATTCACCCACTTTGCATGGGTAAAAACCCTCCCAAATCTTCATTCGCAAAGTCTAGCCATACATACATACATACTTGTATAGTCATTCTTGACATCTGTCTCCCTCAGTGGACAGTCTTTGAACTACAAAGTGTCCCCATGTTCCCCTCCCTGCTGGATATTTATGCAGGGAGGTCACAGCACCTTCAGACCCTGCTACTGCGCTCATCTTTCCATCTTCTGTAGGAGGTGCTTATCATTGTTTAGGGAAAATTTGTGGAACATGTTGATCATGTTGCATGCAGGAAGCAGCAGCTGCATTTTACCCAGTAATTCTTTGTCTCCTCTAATTTTTAAACCTATCAATCATTCAAAAACAAATATATATACACAGTATATATATATACAAAAGAAGCTTTTAATATTTCCATAAGAAAATATTCATTGCTAAATATAATAAAAATTTGTGGCAGTTTTGACCCTGTGTCTGCCCAAGCCTCCAGGTCCACCTTTCCCAGAGGGAAAGGATAAAGAGAAAACAAAACAAAACAAAAGAAAAAACCCAACAGCTAAAAGGGATAACAGCAAAACAAACTCAGAGTGGTTAAAATACTTAAATTTATTGCTAACAAGATAAGAGCTAATGGGTAAGAAGTAAAACAGTCTTAAAATCACCTTTCTCCTCCCTCTTTCCAGCAGTGTGAGCGAGCAGGGAATAGGGGGTTTGCAGTCAGTTGTTTTTTCTGCCAGTGCTAATGTGAATTCACCCCTTGGAGAGCAGTTCTTCTCAATCTGCTGTTCTGTGGGTCACTCCATGGGGTGCAGTCAGGTCTCTGAACCCCAATGGTCCTATGTGGCTGAAGGGGGACAGCTGCACCATCACGGTCCTCACCACGGGCCACAGTGGAGCCACAGCTCTGAGTCCTTCCCCTACTCCTGTGGGGTCTCTCCCACAAGAGGCAGTCCTTGATAGACCTCTCCAACGTGAGTCCACCCCCCTGGCAACACTTCTACCGGGGGAAAAATCCTGCTCCAGCGTGGGTGTCCTTATCCACAAGTCACAGCCACAAGTTTGGGCCTCCCACAGGGTAACAACTCCTTCCTGCATCCACCTGCTCCTTCCTGGGCTGCAGCAGGGGTCTCCACACCCTGATGCTTCTCCACAGGCTGCAGGGTGGGCATAGCTTTTAGTTCTTCCCCTCCTGCTCCTGTGGGGTCCCTCCTCCTCCTCGTGCTCCAACCTTGGTCTCTGCATTGTTATCCCATGGCTGCAATTTTCAACTGTGTCACACTCCTAAATTCTTAAATATGTTATCACAGAGGCATGACTTTGATTCCTAATTAGCTGAACTTTGNGTCCTTGATAGACCTCTCCAACGTGAGTCCACCCCCCTGGCAACACTTCTACCGGGGGAAAAATCCTGCTCCAGCGTGGGTGTCCTTATCCACAAGTCACAGCCACAAGTTTGGGCCTCCCACAGGGTAACAACTCCTTCCTGCATCCACCTGCTCCTTCCTGGGCTGCAGCAGGGGTCTCCACACCCTGATGCTTCTCCACAGGCTGCAGGGTGGGCATAGCTTTTAGTTCTTCCCCTCCTGCTCCTGTGGGGTCCCTCCTCCTCCTCGTGCTCCAACCTTGGTCTCTGCATTGTTATCCCATGGCTGCAATTTTCAACTGTGTCACACTCCTAAATTCTTAAATATGTTATCACAGAGGCATGACTTTGATTCCTAATTAGCTGAACTTTGGCCGGCAAGCAGGAAGTCCCTCCTGGACCTGGGCTATCATATATCTCCACTATATGTATATATTTATATATATATCTCTCACTAGATATACTCTATATCCTTTTAATTTTTCCACTTTAAAACTGTGGTTTTGAAAGAATGTCAACATCTTAACTAACTTTTAAAAATCGTTATTAAGCATTAATTTAGCCTAAGATGTCTTGTATATTTATTCATCTATTTATTAAGATGTTTTCATAAACATTCTGAAATATTTCTTTGGATTTTCTGCTGGAATGAGATTTTTTTTATATTTCTGGGAATTTTTCCCCTTTAGGAAGCAGGAAAAGAGAAGTATTATAGAATTCATAAATGGAACTAAAGTGAAAAGATCTTCAGGTCATTTCTTTCTTATTCATACTCTACAAGTTTGTATGCACAAATACTTCTATTAATTGGGTAAGTCACTTCAGTTACATACATGAGATTACATGAGGTTGCATAATACCCAATCTTGCCAGAAAAATTTAAGTATCCTGATTTCTTTCACTAAAGTATTATGTAGGAAGAAACACCAGCTTACTCCCTTCAGGATCTGCTTCCAAGAAGAGCTGGCTAAACATAGGATGGGGAGTAATGCATGTGAACATATAAAAATAACCTTGGTAGCACAGAGTCCACCAAAGTAGACGACATCAGGAAGGTGTCTCTGTGCTTTAGTTAATTAAAAATCAGTTTCAAATTTGGGTTTTTGTCTTTTAAATAACACTTGACTGCATTTCCCATGTCTCAGAAGAAATCATTGTGCTGTTGACTCCCTGTTTGATTATAAACTTCAAAAATTATTCAATTCTTTACTGTAAATGAATTTCTCTTCATAATTATATGAAGCTATTGAATAAGCTTTGGATTACATAGCAATATTTTTTTCTGATGCTGAATTGAGTTTGTAGTATTTAATTTGATTATTCCACTTGAAGATCTTTTTCACTTTATATTTTGCATTACTTGAAAGTTTAAATAAAAAATTCCGTAAGCAAAGATCAGAAATAATCATACTCCTTTAGTAATACTCTTATTAGCAATATCCTATTACAGAACTCCCAATTTTCAATTCATAATACAAGTTCATGCACACTCTGCCACAGAGAAAACCATTTACAGGCAACAGCAGCAAGCACGTTTTGATGGAATTCTGGACTACTTCCTTCCTCCGTGCTACTCACATCAACCAATCCATTAACACCTGCTGAACCTTCTCCCTGTCAGTCATCAATCATAAGCAATCAGTCAGGTACTTGATAATTAACAGAAAGAGGGAAAACACTTCATAAGGCTAAAAATATGTCTTTATAGTAGCTTCATGCATAGTCAAATCACAAAGGAATGGTTTAATAAAAACCTGTACACCTGTAAAACAAACCCCTCAATGGGGAATTGAGAAGTACATGTAACACAGAGACCTGTAAAATGATTGTTATGTCCTTTAGTTGAATTGCAACTCAGTGATTGTGCTGTAGAAGAGGAATTGAATTTGGTTAAAAGCTTGAAGAAGAGCAAAAGATGCTAGAGGTCAACTTTGCAGCCTGATGTTGTGATGCACTTCTGTGGTTCTTGTAGCGTCGACTTTCTTAAAGGAAAGATCTGCCACTGAAAAGGCCTCAGTTTGCACAATTCTTTATTATCTGGAGGTGGACTTGGTTGAATGAATGCGCAATAAGTCAAAGACAAATATTTGTAAGGATCCCCATTGTGAGTGGGCTCAGAGACTAAAGGGAGGGTTGCCAAAAAGTTCTGCCCTGGCTTGCTGGTTTGCTGAACCCACTTTGATAAAAATAGGCTCTTTGAATCATATTTTGAGTTGACAAGATATTTTCATTGATAATTAGGTTTAGCTCATTTGATAATTTACAAAAACAGAGATTATGAAATTAAGATGTACTATAGAGGTAAAAAGCAGATGGAAATCTGCTATAAGGATATTTCTTTTCTGCACTCTAAATAGCCTACTTATTTTGAGATTAGTTCTGTTTCTGATGTTCTGTGGTACTGCTGAGGGCAAATATATAAAATTTAATTTGAGTGCATCACTGGTGCATTAGGTGTGAAAAGGAGTGCAGAATTTTCAGTCTTTCAGTGACATGCTATTGAATGTGCTTCTTGTTCTTTTTATTAACTGGAGTCCTTGCCACCTTTTGGGGCCTGCCCCAGCTCGTGTTACAGGCGTGGCTGCAGTGCCACGTTTGTGTCATTTGGTGGCAGAGAGGACAAGGCGAGGTCTTCCCCATATTCTCTGACCCACGTGGGCTCCCAGGATTTCTCAACAGTCTGACATTATTGCTTTTCTGTTTGTTTGTATGTTACACTTGAGAGGTGGCAGGCGTTGGCTGAGTGGCGTAGGCCCCTGTCTGTGGAGCCAGCTCCTACTCTGAGGACACCGGTTCGAATCCTGGAGGAACTCGCTGTCACCATCCAAGCGTGCTCAGTCGTGGCAAGATGAGCCTCAGGAGTAAAGGGAGTGGGTGCCAGTTCCACGCACACTGTACCTCACTTAAAAAATCCATTGCGCAGGCTTATCCCAAGATCCTCGTTCGCGAAGTCCAGCCAACAACAACAACAACAATTAACTGAAGTGTTTTATCAATTTGTGTCCATGGCAGTGTATTGCATGGAATGTGTCTTAAGATATGAAGACGTCTCTCTCTTGCCACCTCACTCCTCACCTTTTCCTATTCAGAAGTTTCTGTGATAACTTTCTTATCATCTTGGTTTGTTACTGGAACTTCAGTGTAGAATAGAACTGCGTAATCCTTCTTTGCAAGTTAATTTTTTTGTTTCTTCTGCATTTCTTGGCAATACAAAGTGACAGGGTTTGGACTGTGGGGACTGGCTCCTCACAGGCTCTGGCCTGGGGCAGGTGCTGGGAAACCCCTGTGCTGGGGAGGGTACAGGTCACACGTGGGCCCTTTCAGGCTGGGTCGTGAAGAGAGAAGCTCTTTATTCAGTGTAGCAAGGAGTTATGTACCCCCAGGGACTGGGGGTGGCTAGGAAACCCGGTTAGCCAATGGGGGAAGGGAAGGGTCACAGGCAGGCAGGTCCCTAGGGAGTGTGAGATAAGACAGGATACATTCTGGGATTTAGGCAAGGGGAGGGGCTGGCTGAGCAGTACAGCTCAGGTAATAGTTCCACTTGGTGGGGTTACGTATTAAAGGGAACACGTACAAATAACACAATTTCTAAAGGATGTCTAATTTAGCAACCTCCTGGCGACTGTTGTCCTGGTCTTCTTCCTTCATCTGTTTCTTCCAATCTTCGTGGCTTGAGTCATCTCCCACAACAAAGGAGTTCAAGAAGCAGTACTTCTCCAACAGGTTAAAAGTTTGTATTCAGCTGCTTCTTTGGCTTTTTCTTTACTGAATAGGCCCAGTGAGATGAATTACATGTTTCCCAGACTCCAGAGTGTAATGAAAAGCACAGAATAATTTAGAGAAGTGAGGAAAATTATGCTACAGAGTAACAGGGTCCCAGTATGTACACAGAGAAAGTAGGAGACAAAATTTTGCCAGCAGTGTGGACTTCTACATCAAAATTTGAAAAACAGGCATGGAGTAAGTGTGGTCAGGTTTGAAGTCAGAGTTCCTGAATGTACAGAATTTTGTGAATGATTTTAGTACAGGACTGGTAAAACTGCAGTTTTAAGTCTCAGTTGTTTTATGTCAAAACTGTATTTGATGCCCTGCACTTTTATAATATACTTAAGTATAAAACTGTTTATACATGAAAAATAATAGTTTTAAGTATCAGAAGTATATAATGAATATATCCCTCATGCAACACTAACCAGTTGAAACTTGTTTTTATAATTTATTTTAATCTTTTAAGTTGCAAAGCAGCTACAGCACACAAACCTCCCTTGTTATTGCTCTCCCACTCCTTTCTCCTGCTTGCCTCTCTCCTCTCCTTTAATATGAAAACAGCAAAGTAAAAGCCTGGAAAATATACTGATACCCATGCATGTTTCATGAATAATTCTAATTTCCTGAAGTTATGCGTTAATTAGGCAATTATTCCGCCCTCTGTCATTACATATGATTTCTTAGTTCTTCCTCTTATGACCAGTGAATATCCTGAATATTCTTATCATTGCTATGTAAATAATAATTAAAAAAAAAAATCAATGACATTTCAGTGAAAATGGGCTACATGAGAGCTTTTCAGTGCTGGTCAGGCTGAGTTAAAATGAGTTACTGTTCTTTTTCTGGGTGTGGTATCCTAGGGACATTCACTACTGCCCCCATCCCCTACCTATTTGACTTCAGAAAGGAAAGACTTTCCTATTTACACATTAGCCTTCTGATAGTTTGTTACTTTCCAGCCTAAATCAATGACATTCTTCTTTTTTGAAGATATTATCCTTCTTCGATTTTATTAATTAAGTTTTGATTTTTGAATATATTCTGAATTCTGAAGCCTGGTATGCCAAATATCTGCTGCTGATGATCTCCCTTCACTGCTGAAGCAACTTTTGACAAGATTCGTAGATATTAAATCCACAAGTTTCATCTGAGTCATAACTGGTTGAAAAGAATATTCCCGTTCATGATCCTCATTCTCCAGTCCGCTAGCCTCTTCCTGAAAGAAAAAAATGGAAGGCAAAAGTTAAGGGTTAGAGCTCAGTTCAGCCTTGTTGTAAAATAAAAAGAAAAATATATATCTTATATTTATTAATTGGCAGGCTCAGAAAGAGGCTTGCATAGAGGCTCGCAAAGAGCTCGAGCCACTTCAGGGCAGCACAAACTCACACAGGCACTTCATGCAGTGAATCAATCAAAAAGCCTTTATTAACATACCAAACCTTATATTTATAATCTGTGCTTTTCAGTTACATCACTATACCAAATGATTGGACAGCTTAGAACTGTCTATTCTCAGGCCACCTAAAGTCCGCAGTGCATTGGTCTTAATATTAATTAGTCCCTCCTGAGAACTCATCCCATGACGGCTCTCTAAAGGAATTTTAGGAGTATCAGCAGATGTTCTTCTTATAGATAAGTCCCACTCCAAAGATGAGAACTGCTCTCCTGAAATGTGTAAACACAGGCTTATTTCTTCTGGGAACTGCACAATGGATTGTTCACAGAATATCCACAGAATATCCAAATTTCTGCATTCTGCAACAATTCCCTGCTGTCTGTTTGAACAATCCATGTTTGATTAAAAGTTTTATTAATTAGTTTCATTACACACCACAAGCACAACTAATAGCTAATACACAGCAAGCTTTAGCTACCAAAAGCTAACCCTTAAACCATAAACCTTTGAAACACCCAGGAGATTTTAAACTTACTTAACTAATTAGACAAGCTACCTTAATTATAGATAATGAGGTAAATGTTTCTTCATGTGAGAATAATTCTTAAAAGTGGTTAAACAAATCCACACAACACCTCTAAGTGACTTTATTCTGATGGCCAAGAAAAAATGTAATAGCAACTTATCTTTCTTTAAACTCTAATCACACACAAAAGAAAGAAAAACAAAATTTTTAAACAGCTCCAAAACACTGATTCCTCATCCCTAAATGTTGAACACTCTGTAAGGCAGACGTGAAAAGGTTTCCTGGAATGACATTTGATAGGCAGAAGAATAACTGCTTTGTTTTCAGATTACTTATATCTGCTTTGATTTAATGTTCAGTATTTTACCTTCACCTAAGGGCCACAGGGCTTTCCAGGCCAAGAAGGTCATGATGTATCACCAGGGCTTAACCCATCGTGCAGGTACCCATCGCACTCCAGTGTCTGTAAAGACACAAGCATATCCCCTGCCAGTCTTCTTTACCTCTACGGGACCTTTCCATTCTCCTGTTGCTAAATCACGACACTGAACCAGTATTCTGTCTGAGCATCCTTCTATACCAGCTTTGAGAGAACTATTATAAATTACAATCGGGGGCTCCTGCCTATCACCTGTAAGACGCAGGAAATTCAAAACATAACAGGTTTTTTGCTAACCTACTGTGAAGGTTTTCCAAACTCTGCTAAATGTGTAGCATGCATCTACCGGACAGCTGTAGGGCTTGCAAACCACAAGGATTAACCCCAAGGCCAATGCTTACTCCAGCCCTTTGACAAGCTGGACAGGACTGAATAATACCTGAGCATCTGCAAAAGTTATTTCCAAAACTGTTTGACTAACATCCTTGTGGATTGATGAAAAAACTCATATGACAAAACTGATTGTTGAAACAAATTGGCCAGAGGCCCAACCCAGACTAGAGCTACTGATTTTCCCTATAATTGCCA
>VXAU01003525.1:560608-656617 GCA_013399695.1 Formicarius rufipectus | reverse complement strand
ATGGATCCTTAAAAGCCCTACTCATCCCCTTTGAGATTGTCCTTGGTGTGAAGAAGAAGGCTTTCTGAGCGCGAGAAATTAGTTGAAATAAATATTTAGCATTTCAGCCATGTAATTGTAACACTTTCCATTAGCTGCACATTTCTTTGGGGCGATTGTGCCCCTTGATCACATGTTGAACGAGCCAAGGCTGTGCTTTGCATTCCCAGCACAAGCAGACACCAGGCACCTTCCTCATTCCGTGTGCAAAAGCTCCTCTGCTCGCTCCTTGGGAGCTGGTGTTGAAGGAGATGGTACAAAACTTCATTATTTTCCTTCCAATTTCGTTAAATTTCAGTGAGCTCCCAATCTGAAATGATGGCTTGCCCTTAAAGAGCTGCTTGTACTTGACAAGTGTGTGGCAGTACTTCATTAATTATCAGCAGCCCTTCCCAGCACAACCTCAGTTAGGTGGAATATTTGTTCAGTGCACATAATTATCTCTCTGTCTTTCTCTCTCTCATATCGATTCATGTGGAAAATATGATTAAAACATGAACATCTACAAATGATTCAGAATAACAAGAGAGGAAAGGCCATTGTTTTTTTGCACTGACTATACTAGATTACTATAATTACAGCTGAATAGTTACACGTTTCTCCGTGTCCCCCACAAGACCCTCCTCATTCACAGCCTCCATGTACCATTTAAAAGCAGAGATGTTTAGAAGAAACTCCCTCTTAAGGATGTTTCTTTGACCCATTAAGGACCTTTACCTTGGCACCTGCACATGTAATCTCTGGCATGGGGTCATGCAAAGGGGGGGTAGGGCTGGGAAAAGAAACACCAACCCCTCAGACATCTGTTGTGGTGTTTGGGCCAAGAGCGGGAGGGGAGGCTGTGCCAGTTGGGCAGCCGCTGCCGCAGATTGCAGTCGGCCTGCTTTTGATGCCAGCGTTAATAATGTGGGCTTCCCGCTGCCTGGGTGGCACTGCCAGGTTCCTAATTAGAATCCACTAAAAGCAGCAAAAGGTGAAATGGTCATTTCTTTCCACCCCCCACGTCTTCATCTCTTCTCCCAGCAGAGTTGTTTGGCCTCGTTCCTGTTTCGGCAGCGTAGCCCGAGTGGAGAGGAGTGGGGCAGGGTGCTGTGTGTTCTTGCCTCGCTCTCAAATGAAACAACTGGAAATTTTGATCTGCTGAACTCCTCAGGAAGGCCTGACTCACTGTGGTGTGTGTGGAGATGACAGAACTAATTTCACACTTCATCCATTGTGCGCAGTGGGTTCACTTGTTGTTTGCTCTTGCAGCTGGTGTGGACTCCTGAGATGGGACATGGTTATCCTCCTCTGGTTTGATAAGGGCTACATTGGAAGAGCCCAGTTCAAAGGGCAAGAGCATATCATGTGTCCCCCATTGACAGCTCTTGCCTTCTCTTCAGAGGTTGTAAATACTATTCCATAGGTCTTGTTTGCTCCTGAATAGCTTCGGGCTGCCTTTTCATAGGATCACATGAATGGATTTGGCTTGGAAGGGACCTTAAAGATCATCTCATTAGAACCACCCTGCCATAGGCAGTCACCTTCCACTAGACCAGGTTTCTCAAAGCCCCATGTAACCTGGCCTCAAACACTCCCAGGGATGGAGAAGCTACAGCTTCTCTTTTCATTTGATTCTGGATCAGTCATCCCATTTGGAGATCTTTGAAAGTGTTCTGACAACTCAGGCTCAGAAATGATTGAAGTGCAGAATTGCTGGCATGAATTGTTGCTGGTGTGGGTAGATGTGGTTATGTGCTCTGGGAGAACAAGCATGAAAGCAGGCAGGACAGGCAGGCACAGTTTGGAGAAACCAGCCCCGGGTAGCACAAACCAGCCTGAGTGTCCTGTGGCCACCCCTCTCCAACTGGATGGTGGGACATATGGGAGCTCTGTTGTGAAGTAAGAGATGGGAACTTTCTGGAGGAAGGAATAATGGTTTTCAGGATGAGGTTTTTGGGTTCTTGGCCCCTCCTCTACACCTTCACTTTTCTTAAGAAGGGACCTTGCAGAAGTTTATTATAGATGTGTTCCTCTCTGGTTATTTGATGAAGAAATGAGATTAACTGTAACAAAAAAAGCAAGCAAAATGCAACCTGCAAAACATTGGCCAAAAAGTTGAGAAGGAATTGCAGACCTGGGCCTGAAGTCACTGGCACTGGACCTCTCATGAGCAATGTACAGTGCTTGTTTCTTGACACGGAACAAGGCATTCTGTTTTTGCTGCTAAGGTTTGAGTTGCAGACCTGGAACCTTGGGCTGCACAAAGTTGCTCATGAATCAAAAAGACTCCCATGAACTCTTGCCAGCTGAAAGGTCTGACTTTTCCTTGGCTTTGTGTTTAATTTGCTGTTAGAAAACCTGTGATCAAGTTTTAGCCCAGGAGCCAGAAGTAGCCAACTACTCAGCAGCCTTTCTCATTGCCTGATTAAATGAAATCCTTCATACTGCCCTGCCTTTTGATCAGTAATGCAATATGATGCATATTCCAGTAATGCAGAACGATGAGTTTTTTGCCAGAAGTATTTGCCCTCTGTAAATAACACTTGACTATCTGACTTGGAGATGGAAGGGAAATTCCCCTTCCTGGTGTCCATGAAATACTTTTACCATTGACCACTAAATACCTTCTAGTCAGCACGTTATTTCAATTCCTTTCTGTTTGCGTCCTATAAAATCAAACAATGCCAACTCCCTTTTTTGGTCATCTACTAACCAGGGAATAATATTTATAATAAATATTTTGGAAAATTCCTATAACATATGTATGAATATAAATATGAAAGCACCAAAAAGATGAAAACAGTTCCGTTTTCAGACAGGGTGAGAGAGGAAGGGGGTGAAAGAAAAAGATTTCCTGAGAGGCAGCAAATGTGTATCTTTTGTTTGGTAATATGGTATCCATGTAATGTCTCTGAAATGGCCACAGTTAAAGTTCATGCTACATTAGGAAAGCAAAGTGGTTTACATAGAAACTTAATAGAAGTCAATTGTGTTTGAAACATCTGATGCAGAAATAAAACACCTTATGTTTTATGGGAGCGAGGAGCTGCATGTTTGGCACTTGTTCTTCTTCCTAACCACGTGTGTTCTCTCTATCAGTTTGAGATAATCCAGGTCTGGCTCCTGCCCAGTCACAAATCCCAACCAGAATTACGTGGGACACGCTGAGCTCCCTTCACACACACACACTCCCTCTTGGACCTGCTATTACCCTGAGTGAGAATTAGTTGCCACCTTCTGCAAATCTTCCACCTCTCTCTCATATACCAAGAGAACATTATTAGCAATGGATTTATTTTTTTTTTTTCCCTTTCATCAGTGAGTTCTTTTCTTTGTTTGGGAAGAGCTTGGGTGTTTCCCCCCCTTGTTTATTTGTTTGTTTGTTTTTAGCCATCAGCACACTTGCAGCAAGCATGGGTAGAGCCCATCCCAAATCTTCATTCACGAAGCCTTGCCATGATATGATGATATTTATTTATTTATGTGACTTAGTGGGTTCTTGATGTAAACTTCAAACCCTTGAAGTTCACAGCACAGCAGGATCTCTCAGACTGCTGTTGTTTGATCCATTTCCCTAAACAGCCAGAAAAAAAGTAGTTTCACTGTCAAAGCCAACTCTGTTTTATAGGTAGGGTCATGAACTGCTCCTCCAATTGAACCAAGGTTTCCTGTGGACACCTTCCAAATTCTGTTGCCTTCCAGTCAATTACATGCTTATTTTCCTGATCCTCTCATTGACAGACACATATTTGTACACTTTGGCATTCAGGAAGAAGTGGGAGCCTCTGTTCTTTGCTGCATTAGATGTGTGCAGGCGTTCACGCCTCCGGAGAGCCAGAGGATCTAAACACAGGCAGTTGGGCTATGAGGACATCATCTAGAATCTGCAAATATTAATGCACTTCTGCACCTGCTTTCTGAGGGCCTGAAAATCAATTCAATTAGCTATTGAAGTGTTCTATTTGGTAGATTAGTTAGGATTTGGATTTTAAGACGGGATTAATGTTTTGTTCTGACAAGGTTATATGGCAACCCTATGAGAGAACTGAAAATAATGACCACACCTCCCAATCCATGGTTCAGTGCTGTCGCTATTGCTGCAGTTCTCCTCCCTTTAAATGTCACAAAGCCTTCACTGGGAGCAAGTAGCAAACCTTACTCAGTCACTTACTTATATGAGTTTCAAATCTGGTTACTCAATAACTTCAAGTAAATGACACATTTGTATGGGTAAGTTAATGTGTCAAGTTTTATCTAATGCTCTCTGTTAAAAAGAAAATAATAAAAAGCTTCCAAAAATCCATCAGCCACAGTTAGGATTATATCCATCTAGCCTAATTGTTCACAATAATGGCTTTATTTGTTCATATTAGTCTTAACTTTTGATGGAAAATTATTGTGAAATGTTTTTCTAAGAAATCTGTATAAGTTTTGTACAGGTAACAGTGGTTGGACCTAGCAACGTTTATGATGCTTCTAGTAGATTTTAGTTAGATGTTAAGGATAAAATGACCATTGGCCCTTTTTCAGTTAGTGGTTCCTGGAAACCAGGATTTGTCAAAAGTCTTGGTCTGTGCAAGAAATGGAGATCAGGTTGTTATATTTCATACACCAGTGCATTAAAACATATTCTCCCAAGAGCTATTTCTGTTGAACAGAAATTTCTCAGTTTTGTACCCGTTTCAGAAATAGGGGAACAATATACTTTGTGCAACAACCCGAGGAGTGTGGAAAACCTGATCCCGAGGGGGAATGTGATAAAGCAGTGAACTTTTTATGTCAGTATTTTAAACCCTGCTCTAGCACTACCTCTCCTAGGGGATTAATTTCTGTAGCACTGAAGCTGTGAGCCACCTTCCATAACCAGGCGTTGTTTTTGTTGGCTCTCTTGGAGGTTTTCCTTTTTTCCCTTTGCAAAACTTTGATGAGTGTGTGAACTTTCTGGTGAGCTGTGCATGAGAAGGTGAGGAAGGTGAATCTGTCTGTACAGAGCACTGGATATTGTTCTGCAGGCTTCAGGAATGCCCTGCATGGTGAAACATTTGTCAGGAGTAAAGAAACAGGCTCTGCTTCAGAAAGAATTAAGTGCTGAGCACAGAACCAGAAAGGACCTTAAGCAGGAGCTGTTAAGGAGCTATTGAGAATGTAGAGCTGCAATTTCAAGTCTAGTCCTGTCTGAATCATGGCATCATTGGATGGTTTGGGGTGGAAGGGACCTTAAAGACCATCTAATCCCAACCCCCTGCCATGGGCAGAGACACACTACCCTATCCCAGGTTGCTCCAAGCCCTATCCAACCTGGTCTTGAACACTTCCAGGGACAGGTAACAGCTGCTCTGTGACAGTCTCTCACCACCCTCTGAATAAAGAACTTCTTCCTAACACCTGTTCTAAACCTGCCCTCTTTTTGTTTAAAATCATTCCCCCTTGTCCTATCACTAAGTCTTGAATGTGCCTTCACATTTCAAAAGTCTACAATATGAATTTTCTTCCTGGTTTTAGCTATGGCTCCTTCAAGCTTTGAGCAGTTGTGGGGTTTTTTGTTGTATTAGGGTTTTTTGTGCATTTGTTTGGTCGAGTTTTTGGGGGAGTGGTTTTGGTTTGTTTGTTCTTTGAGATTTTTCTTTTTTGTCTTTTATAGCATGAGGATGATTCATTTTGAGGCTTTTAGTTTTTCCATTTCTATCTTTATTTGTTGATCTCTTTCTTTCTTTTTAAAAGAAAATTCTAATAGAAGCAAGACAATGAAATAAGAACAACCCTTCCCACGTTAGTGCAAATTCAAACCCGTTTGAATACAGAGCATAAGGCAAGAATCACAAGTTTTCTGACACTGACATGAATATTTTCATAAAAATCAGATGATGGTGTAGCTGAATGTCAGTCCTATCTGGATTTTCTCAGTATTTTTCCTAAAGCCACTGTTCTTGGAATTCTAGAACTAGGTGAGTATTGGGTCCTTCCAGATGGAAGAGAAAGTTTGGGACCTAGAACCAGAATAGTGATTTAAAACTTGAAAAGAAATGTGACTCTTGGTTAGAAAAGGTGGGGGCTTTGGATTTGGTGTTTCTTTGTGTGGTGTGGGTTTTTTCTGGTGTTTTGTTTTTTTGTTTTTTTTTTTTTTTTGTTTTTTTTTGTTTTTTTGGTTGGTTTTGGGTTTGGTTTTTGTTTGTTTTTGTTTTTGTTTTGTTTGTTTTGGTTTCTAATAGCTTTGTGACCTTAAGTCCTGACTCTGGGCCTTTCGAGTGCCCAGATTTGACAGCAGTAGAGCAGTCTGAAGTGGAAAAGCATTCCTGGGAGGGCAGGCTGAGCCAAACACTCCTGTTCTGCCGTGGTGTGTGCTCTGCAAGTGGCTCCAGTGTCAAAGAGAACCTCAATGGGCCAGAGAAGAAGGCAGTTCCCTGGACAGACAGGGCCTGCCGTGCAGTCACCAGGCCAGGAGTCCTCCCTTCCCCTGCCTCCTTGGACATATGGTCAGCTTCTGTGTCAGCCCTGGCCCCGGGGCTGCTGGCTGGGGGTGAGGAGCACGATGGCCCCACAGCTGGCTCCCATCAGTGCTGCTGTCAGCAGGAACCACCAGCCTGCAGCACACTCTGCTCCCGTGTGCTGGAAAAAGCCAACTCCCAGTGGGGTTCCCTGGCCCAATCTGTTGAAGACTGTGAGTCTGCCCGAGCAGGAGCTTTTGTCTTTGCTCCCCTTGATCACAGTGACACCGCTGATAATTGCAAATGCATTTCATGTATGATATCCATGGAATTCAGAACAGCAGTGCAGACCTTGGCGCTTCCTGGTCCTTTCAAGTTCTCAGTGTTGCCTTTGCAGCCATCCAGGACAGTCAATCTCTCTCCTCCATCATCACCACAGTTGCAGTACGGCAGGAAATCCTCTCTTTCGGGACCAGTCATTGCTGTCTCCTTCTTCCTCTCCCAGCCCCACACTTGGGCAGAGCTGTTCCTTGATTGCCATCTCAATTGTCCTTACCCTATGCCAGACACCGGGAGAGCTGCGAGGGGTCGCTTCCTGCCGGGCACTGCCAGGCACACAACATATGCCAGACACCCCCAGGCAGATGGGGGTGGTTGGGGCCAGTGAAGCGTGGAAAAACCGGGGGGGGGCTTGGGTAGGGAGAGGCTAAAGGACTCACAAACTGGTTGAGTGCCATATCCCAAGCAACGTTAACAGCTCGTTAACATTCCCTACAGGGCTGGCAGGTCAGCACAGGAGGTCAAAAAAATTAAGAACTGTTTTCTTAAGGAAACAGGAGGTAAAGAGGTTTAGAGACATACAGCTGGGATAGGGCACAGTGTAGGGATTGGTCTGAAAGAAGGCAAAGGGGAATGCTTCGTCTCGGTCTCTGCCTGCTTAACTAGGGCCAGCCATCTGTCTGGTTTCTACCTGGCCTTCTCCCCACGCTGAGCTGAAAGTTGCTTCATTATTCAAAAGCAAACTTGCCCAATGGCACAAGATGTTGGGAGGCAGCTGATTCGTGACCTAGCCAAAGACATCGGGAGGAGGGAGCGAGGTTTCCCTTTGAACCAGGCTCTGCAAGCATATGGTGGGCCTTGTACTTCAGGACGTGATCCATATGCTGCTCCTCAGTGCCCATATGCTTTCTATATTTTCTGTATTTATTTATTTTAATCAGGATTGAGTCTGTGATCTTGGTTTTCCTTTTGCTGCTGGCTGTAATTACATTTGGTTGTGCTACTGGAGGTAAGGCAGTGAGGTTAAAAATGAACACCAGGGTGTTCAGTTGTGTCTTTTGAGCATCACAGTGCTGTGTGTGTTTTGTGGAGAGAGTTGTATTCCAGGTTAATGATCTGTAATACTGTTAGTTTACAGCTCTTCTCGTTGTAGCTCAGAAGTGGAGTTTCATTGACTCAGAGACAGAGAAGAGACGAGTTCCAACAATAGAGTTGTACAAACATTAACTGATGTTCACTGTTTCTTATGGGGTTAGAGGCTATAAATCAGTATATTCTTATTTCACTGGAAAAAGCAGTGGAGTTGAGAAAGCACCTCCAGTCTCTGCCTCCAACCAACGTGGCAGAATTTGACCTGAGGTGGTCACAGTTTATAGGGACAAGGAAGCACTCGTATCTTCCTCACTAACACAGGGATATTTTGGCTCCAGAAGGGCAGTATTTCCTGACCTCTTTATCCCAACCCTTCCTGTCTCATGGGCTACGTGGTGGTGACAGACACAGCTCCTTAGGTGCCGAACCAAGCAAGGATGGTGCTGGTGAGATCCCACCTGTGCCCTGCAGACCTGAGCAGGTCTCTGCAGACTGGGTGTGACCCCAGCCTGCCCAAAACCCAGAGGAGCAACATCTCCTGAGCACAGCAGTGGGGCTGTCCTGGCTGTGCACAGGCTCCAGCCTCACCATCAGTGCCTGGTCCTCCATCCACACGTCAGCAGACGTGTCCCTTCCATTCCTCACGGAGCCCAACAGCAGAGAGCAGGAGCTGGAGTAGCAAGACCCCTCCCTGGCATGTCCAGCCCTTTCCCATCTGCAGAAAAATCCACCATGTGGTAAAACAAAGTATTTTTAAGCACTGCAGGTGCTCAGAACAAAATGAGTGTTCCAAAAAGAGGAGCTACATTGTCATGTATCCAGTTCTTGAGCCTTCAAAAAGTCTTGTTTGCTCACTGCTGCTGGAAGGCCAGGGCTGAGAATGCAAAGTTACTTTTCAGAGGCAAAAAGCTTTATGGCCCAATTATTTTCACCATCCATGTGCTTTTTGTTTTCCTGTGAACCCACTTAAAGAATTAATAGTGAAATCTGATTTCTTTTTCATTTCCACATTTTTATAGAAAAATCACTGCTGACAAAATAATTCCTCTTTGATATTGGGGCAGGGGGAGTATTGCTTTTTGTTATTTTTTTTTCCTGTGGGAAAGAATGTACCATACTCTGGGTCCAGCATTAAAATCAGACTCTATTGAGGGTTCTCACCAGTAATTAAATGAATATTCCTCACTTTTCATTGCCTACAAATAACAAGTGGGTAGATTGGGTATTTCCTGCATGAAGTGATAACATCTGTGTATTATTGGGAATACTTTAGACCTTTATCACTGTGCAGTAACTCACTTTAAGATTATTTAGAATCAATGACAGTTTTGTGTGAGAAAAGACAATGTCCTGGCTTCTTAAAGGCTTTATCATTGACGTGTTTCTCCACCACAAAATTTTTAGACGCTGAGAAGATCTTACAATATCAAGGACTCAGGACAAAACAATGGCTTTCTTGCAAGAGGAACCATCTCAAATTTTCATTTAAATCTTGTGGTGAAAAGTATTTATCCATAAATACTTCTGTATTTCCAAACTATTTTTACTGGAGAATTTGAAGTGTCAAAATACTGCATGAAAATCTGTTGTTTCTGCTCTCCAAGGGAAGCAGGAGTTACTATAAACCTTTCAGAAGAGCCTGCTTTTCTGAGCACATGGAGATCACTGTCCAGAATGAAGCCTTGGACAGAAAGCTCTTCAGGAGATTTTGGTGGAAGGCCTTTTGCTAGAAAATAAGGCATTTAAAACTCAAAGATTTTTTGCAAGGGATGTATAACAAGCTCCTTACAGGAAACTGGGGGCCATGTGGCTTTAAAGTCCGACTTCTGTGAGACATCACATTGTTTGCAGGAGATGCACTTCAGTGTTGAATGGAATCTAATTTGGTTCTAACAGGGAATATTAAAATGTTTTATATTAAGAGCAACTAGAAGTATTTTTATTTTCTCCAGTAAAAATTATATTGGAACTTTCTGCTCTACCCTTTCCCTTTGACAAATATTTTTATTTGGGAAGAAAAATCAAATGAAATGCTGGGGTTTCCATAGCACATGGCTTTCTGTTTGAAGAACTCCAGTTAGGGAAGGCAGAAAACATAAAGGATCTGCATTTCAGACCTTCCAAGGTTTAGTCATTATTCCACTTTAGTACTTAGATTACCACACAAATATAGGGTGTCATTTATGCCTTTTAATAGGTTTTAGAGTAGTAAAATAGAACCCAAATCTTTAGATCCATACAGGATAATTCTCTGGGCAGTGCTCCCTTTCTGTCATAAACTGCTGGGGAATGTAACAACCTGCCTTGGTGTGCCCAACACGGGGACTTGAGCTCTGCATTCCTGACCTGTGCAAGCCTCAGGCTGCTGTCAAACCAATTGCTGATAATGGTGGTAACCATTGCTCTACTGAGGCTTGAATGACAACTTTCCTTATAGTTCTGGAAAGAACATCTTTATCTTGCAACATATTCTGAGCAACTTCATGTTTTAACTCCCTGAGAGAAGACGTGGAAAGTACCTGTGTGTTTTAGGGCAGCCTTGATGGGATTTTCTAAGCATAAGTACACAATAGAGGGCAAAATGAGTCTTGACTGAATTTTAAGAATCTGTGTGAGGGAGGGAATGTCCTTGATACAGAGAAGCGAATGTTTGCTTGAATGTGTTGCTCCCACACTGAGCAAACTCTGTAACTGGCCTGGAGTGCTTTGGCTCCAGGTGAGGGGGGAGCAGAGCAATGTCTGATGTGCAGCCTCAGGGAAATCCATCATTCTTGTCCACCCTGGAAAGCTGGAACTGGGTGATGAGAGAGGAAGTTCTGAGACAGAGACCCCGTCTCTGGCTGGGAAATACTATCATTTTCTCTTTGTTCTGCTGGTGAAGTTTCAGTGTGTTTGTGTCTCTTATTTCACCATTTAAAGGATAAGACCCAAACAGATCTGCAAGTGTCTCCTGCATCTTACAGCAGTGAGCCTTGATTCACACTTCCTTTAATTCACTGCTGTGAAAAATGGGCTGGCGTCCTACTGTGAATTTAAATACTCCCAACCCAGGAATAAATGGATCCCATGGCTCATTTATCTTTCAGCTATTAATTAATAGTGGTTAATTGTAGTTATGAACTGCAGCATTCCAGTCTCCAGCATCCATACATTTTATTTAATATATTCTGATTAAGGTGGAGTCAGCGAGTTGGAGAATAATTAAAACAGCTCCTTGCCATCAGCTTCTTACAGAAATTCAGCTTCCTGGTGAATTCAGAAGGTGATTGCAGCTGCCTCTTCAGAGAGAGTTTTCTGGGGACTGAAGCACAGCAAACACTGTGAGAATATATCCATTTGATTGTGGTACTTGTTTGTCCTGGGTGTCCCAGACTAACACACCACTGCCTTTCTCAGCATCTCACCAATGGAGTAACTTTGCACATCTGCAGTCTTTGTTCCAGAATCAGGATAAGAACAGTTTCCACCCTTCTGTCCCTCCTTTAGGCAATTAAATAGTTGATGATATGAGTAGGGCACCCCGTGTCTGAGAGGCTACAGTTTGAGATAATTCCTTGAATGGCTTCTTCTGTATTGACTTACTGAAAGCTGTTCCCCTAGAAAGGATGTGTCATAGGACAGGGCTAAGAGGGTACTTTGCTTAGATGAGCAGCATTTTATTCATAAAACCATAGAATGCTTTGGGTTGGAAAGGACTTTAAAAATCATCTCATTCCAACTCCCTGCCATGAGCTGGGACACCTTCCACCAGACCAGGTTGCTTCAAGCCCTGTCCAAACTGGCATTTTCTTACTTCAAAAGTCTCCTTTCCTTTTTCTGGACACGTATAAATGATACTTTTTTTCTGTGCTTTGTCGATATTTCATTTATTGGTGTTGTAAGAAGTAGATTTTAGTTTGACAGATACAAAATGCCCTTTATTTGAACCTGTATTCATGAGCTTTGGTTTCAGAGCTGAGCCCTCACACTGTGGCTGCAGCCCTGTGTTTGACCCACTGCACACAGCTCTGGCCAAAGTAGGGCTCCACAAAGCCTGGCAGGTGTTAAGGCACAATACATTGCAGGCTTCAAGGGCTGTTTCCTGAGGGACTTCCTCCTGGAGGCAGCTATTGTTTGGTTAGGAGAAAGCCATATCCACTCTGCTGCCAGTGGCATCCTGAGACATACTTGTAGCACAGGAAAAATGATGACTCTCAAATTGATTTGATGATAAAGCTCCCCCCCACCCCTCAGAAATGCCTGTGGCCGAGCTCTGGAAGAGAGATGTCCTGTTGGAAGCTGAACTTCATTCATCTGGGCTCTGGTGGGATCCCTGTGTTCAAGATAAACATGCAAGTGCTCTTTGAAGTTGTTTGCTCATCAAAAGCACAGTTACTTTGTTTGTATTATGCTTGATACTCCCTTGAGATGTACTTCAATTTATGGTATAAAATCTTGGCAAGATGAGGCAGTTTAGAAAAAAAATAAAAATCCCCAAACCAAACAAAACCCCCTTTACTCTGCTGGGAAGGTGGAATATTGTCCTCAGGGTCTATCATATGTATCTTTTCACAGAACTTAACAGATTTTAATTATACTTTTCTGTATATGGAGAATCTTCCTCATGCCTCCAATGCTTTTCAAAGTCTTTTGGGGTAAGTTACATGTAAATTCATTTGAGATTTTAAAGTGGGCCAGAGACTGTAGTGTGTTGCTAAAACAGTGGGTGCTTCTTCGATGATCTTTGACTGTTGTTGTTGTAGGAGTAAAAATCCCCCTGTGGCAACAATCACTTGCTCCTCCTTTCTCTGAGTCCCATGGAATGGATGTTACTGATGGACCACTGGTCATAGTTTTTAGAAGGTTTCATTTTATTTCAGATTTGAAAATGCCCTTAATATAGAATTTCTGAGCTGTGTGAAATACATGTTGCATCATATGTTGCAGAATGGGAGTAAGTGCCACTCCTAGTGAAGGCATCATCCATCCCCACGTGTGCTGGGGGAAATGAATGAGTGCTGATGGTTGAAGGTGTTTGAAGTGTGTTTTTATCAAGCTCATATGGGTTGTTGCAGTTTTGCACAAAGAGAATTCCATTCCACTGGCTCCCTAACCTTTGGAGCTGATCTTTACCCAGGAAAGCTGTGTCTGTGTCTCACCTCTCTTCACCTCCTGGACCCGCTGTGGCTCCCACTAAGCCTGGATTTTGGGAGCAGGGTGTGTTTCACCTGCACTGTGCCTGTTTTCACAGCATGGTCTCATCACTGCTCTTCTCAAGGTTTTTAAATTGTGAAGTCTGAATTGCAAGGCCATAATTTGCTGAGACTGACAGTTCAGCTTAGTGGAATGTGAGTTCCAGCGAGTTTTTAGTGGTGAATGGACGCTGAGCCCTTGTTTTCCCCTTCTCATAATTAGCTAAAAAACCCCAGCAACCAAACAAAAACATTTTGGATACAAGTCATAGGAAGGAACCGTTCACTTGAAAATGCAAATTTCAAAGTTTTGTGTAAATGTAATCACAAAATCTCCATCTGTGCACTGGCAATTTATAACAAGATAAATTCATAAATATGTGTATTGATAGATATTCTTTACAAGTGGGTAAAACCACATTTTGAGTAGTCATAGATGAACTGAAGGACAATTGTAATAGCTAGGGGCATGAACAGGAAAGGAATATGACTTTTCTTATGGTGTGCTTTCTTTTTCTTTGAGAGAAATGATACACTTCCTGTCTTTCTCATCTACATTAATGATAATTGATACATCTGAAGAAGTAGTGGTAAAATAAATATAATTTTAAGCTTCTTCATTGCCTTCTGAGAATCTTAATGTAATTTGCTTTTAGTAAAGAATTTAAGAAGGATGTCTCTGTTATAAAACTGGCCATCATTGTAACAACGATAATTTTTTAAAAGGCGAGACATCTAAATCATAGAAAAGCTAAGCTCAGGATTTTCAGAGCACTTTAAGTACATCATTTTTGTGGTTGCTTGCTTTGAGTTGCTTAATGTAGTCATCTAAAATTCAAGGCTCCTAAAATCACTCCATGGAATCACTCCATCACTCCATGGATTTTGCCCAAGATCACAGTGGGAGTCTGTAATACTGCCGGGCCCAGAACCTACATGCTGATTCTGACCTTGCTTAAGCTAATCTTAAATCTTCTATAGTTGTTAATGTCAGTAGATTTACTTTTGATACAAAATTACAGCCAGTAAGATTAAAATTCAGATTTCCAGACTTTTCATCCTGTGCTTTTAGCTCAGCAGAAAATAATTCTTTCTCCATATGCCATTTTTTTTTGGATGAGCCTTTAAATCAGATGCTTATCTCAGTCTCTTCTTCTGGCAAAAGTGAACTGGAAATCCCAGCTGGAGATTTCTATTCTGGCAGTGTCAGAAATGTCTCAGGAGCAGCTTTCTTTGCAGTATTCCAGTGCTGCTCATTCTGCTCCCATTCACAATATGGGGAAGTACAAAACAAAATTTGCATTCTGGTGTTTAGACTTAAGGAAAATCTACTTGATTGGCTTTGAGGTGGCTGAAAACATTCATGTTTTTAAAATGGAGCTTTGTAGCTGGGAATGAGCTCACATATGATTTTGTTTTCTGTATGTTTACCCCTTACAGAATACCAAGGGTAGAATTTAGTTCAGTAATATCTAGTGCAGCTCATACAGGAATTTGACAGTCACCATGGGGTGTTATGCATAAAACTGTTTTGTCATTCCATCTTTATTTCTGTGTGCACACACTGGTAGTGACGATGCAAGGAGGTAAAGCTCAGTTGTAGATGCATTTTGGGTTTAACCTCGTTGATAAAACCATGCCTTTTCAGACAGATTTGACTCACTGCTTGCCTAGCCATGAGTTTCTCAGTCATTGTGAGAGTCTTAGCCATGATTCAACATATCTTTAATCTGTCAGAAATACCTCCTTTTTCCTCAGTAGGAAAAGCAGTCAAATTTTTTCTGTGCCTCATAGCTGTGGTTCAGTCCAAGGGAGGTGGGAGAATGTGCTACTTCATTGGTGATTTAAGTGAAGGCAATATTTTAGGCTCTTTCACAGTCTTTTCATTTTCCACAGGGACCTCCTGAATCTTGGTTTATCCTCAGGTGTTTCCATTGCCATATAACTGGCTCTGAGAAGAACCTTGTGGATTCTGCTAATGGGAGACAGCTCTGGAGAGCCTGGCGCGCTCCTCCCGGCTGTGTGCATGGCCTGACTTCTGCTGGTGTCTCAGCCTGATTTGTTCTGTGTGCTGTCCTGGAGGGGGCTGGCTCTGGAAATGAGAGTTGGTGGAAAAAAGGTTCACTGAAAAGAACAAATGAATGTTTCCTGTCCACACAGACAGTTTTTGGACAGTACATCTGCTGAGGTGTGTACCATATGTAAGCACTCTTCAAAGCTGGTTATTCTCCAATGTCATGACCTGGAGAACAAATACAGAATTGTTGAGTGGAGAGGCTGCAGGTTTTTCCCTTCTTCTTTGTTCAGTATTTCTTCATCTCCCCATTCATGTTTCAGTTTTGTGTTTTTATTTGCACGTGACATCAAACAGACACTTTGATTCTGCACTGCCAGTGAAAACTGGGATTCACTTGAGAGTCAGTAGGCACAGAGTTAAGCCAGGAGTCAAAACCAAAACCCCACTGCCTACAGAGGTGCAGTTAATAAAATGTGCAGCTCTGAGTGGGGTGGAGGCCTATGAGGACCCTTTCATCCAGCATCTCCAACTTTGGAAAGGGGAGCTGTCTGGTAGGGGTTGAGGTTCTTTGCAAAACAATAATTAAGAAAGTGTATTTTTATTTCAAAAGAAGGGTTTGAGTCTAACCTATTTGCTTGATTGTGGAAACTAGGATTGAATTTATGTTGCTAATACCTCAGTTTGTTGTCCTCGAAGTTCACGTTTTGAAATAATTTCTTATTTGGCCAAAAAGCATCCTCACTTGCTGTCCTCCAGTGCCTTCCATGAGGCTCATCTACCTCTGACTGAGGTGGGAGGCTTTGGAACTGCTGGTGAGTTTGGTGCCGTGCTCTTGTAGTAAAAAAGGGGGATATTCGTGGCCTCACATTGTGACTGCCTGCCCTGTCCTGCCTCTCTCTTCCTAGTCAGTTCATTTAGCTAATTCCTTTCCTCTTAAATTACTCCCTTTTGCTTAATAGCTTTCACAACTTGTTTGCAACCACCCGCAGTTACTGTGGTTGTGTATTCTTTTCTAGGGGATATATTAGAGTGTTTATTTAGGCTGAAAGCTGCTAAGGGAAGGTTTGCAACTGTGTTTTCATGCTGTCTAGCACCAAGAGAGCCCTGACCATTGTTTGTTTCAAAACTCCCTGCAATAAAAACAATTGATGTTGCATGCATTCATCAACAAAAGTTATAACACACTTGTAACTAAATCCCTTCATTTATGAAGTTGTTGTGCCCTGAGACTCTGTGAATGGGCCAGAGAAAGGCAAATGTGGTCCAGAGCAGCTCCAACGCACGGTGCAGTAATTGCTGCTTTGAGCAGTCTGGTTTCACCTGCTCCCTCCTCCTCACTTGTTCCCGGCAGTCTCTCTCCTTAAAGCTCCTGCTCAAGGCTCCAATCAAGCGAGCACCCAAATTCCTAGAGGTACCGTTTTGCAGCAATATGAGCCTAATTGTTTCTAGATTGACTATTTTCATGGGGTATCAGTCTCAGTGCTCCTGGAATTAGCATGCTCACTGAAGGATTGAAGATGCTTATCGGGCCCGACAGCTTTGGTGTCAGCGGGATCGTCGACAGCTCCGCGAAACTTCGCTGGGCTGGCGACAATATTTATTTATGCGGAATGGAGACATATGGCCAGAATCATCCGCTCCCTTTCCTCAGTAATTAAAACATCTGGGAGCACAAAAGGGCTGTAAGAAGAAGGAGAGGAAAAAAAAACACAAAACAACAAAACACCAACCTCTCTCTGCTAAATAAAACAGGAGCACGGTGCCTTTACATAATTGCCAAGGCTTTCTCTTGCCGTCGTGGTGGGGTCTCTGGAGGAACAACCTTCTCTAATGTTTTTTGAATGTGTGACGGTCAATAGAGGCACAGCTGAACTGAGAACAGAGCTCCAACTTTTTGTTAATACTGTATCTTTGTTTTCCAAAGGATGGATTTGAATGCTCCTGAGTGGAATTGGGGATTATTTCGGGGGTAGCAAGAGCATACTGAAGTCATCAGCCGTTGTGCAGACCATGATTATGCAGTGATAGCTTTCCCTGTCTGGAGCATTCTGGAGATATATCTTTGATAAACACTGCTTCACTGAGAGCTTTGAGGTTCAAATTCAGACCAGGGCACTCTGATGACAGCTGTTATCATTTGATGGATATTCAGTACAGTGTGTGAAGTGTGTTTAATACAGTTTTATGTAATTTTCAGAGATTAGGTGTCCCAAACACAAAGCCATCTCAAAATGAAGTAATTGTCTAACTTCTTGGCCCTTGCGAAATCCCCAACTGAGCTGTACACTCTCAGTCTTGCAGGGTTGGGCTTTGGAGGAGGAATCTTATTTTTGATATATGAAACTTTTAAATCCTAAAATCTGTCATCTGCAGAGCAGGGCAGCCATTTTGAGAGTTACTGTTGTTTTATTATACTCAGGGCTCACACTGTGGTGCTTTGTAGAGAGTTTATGTCTTAATCTTTGTTTTTAAAGTGGATTAAGATCATAGAATCATGGAGTTGCTAAGGTTGGAGAAGACCTTTAAGATCATCATGTCCAGCTGTGGACCCAGCACCATAATTTGAGTGGATGTTATTCAAGTTCAAGTGCCCGAATAACATCACATCCACGTTTTGCTTCCAGTGGCGAATTTACCTTCCAGTAGCTCCCGTGGGAAGAATGTGAAACTGAGACCAGGGGATGAAATAAAATTGCCCACAAACATGTAAAAATCCCATGGCAAACCTGGAACTGAATTGAGCTCCTCTGAGGCTCCTCCTGTGACAGCTCTTTGTGTTTTGAAACCACAGTTGAACAGTGCCCAGTGCTCCCAGCAAGGAACCTGACTAGAGCATCGTAATGGTTTTTTATGATCTTCCAATCTGTGCAAGCTAAAAAACCCACTGCCCCTGAGGAATGGCGCCACAGCCTGTTCCTCTCAGAGTGCTCCTTTGGGGGTCCCTATGTGTCATCTGCACCTGTGTGTGAAGCACAGCTGGGCCCAGGGCTGGTGATGGTCATCACTGCACTCACCTGCTGCCTGGGTCTCATAGCCCTCCCTGCTTCCCTTAGAGCAGCAGCTTGGGGCTGGCTCCTTCCTTCTTAGGTGTCTTCTGTGTTTAAACACCTTTCCAAGGAGTTGTGGTGCTTGGGTACCTCTGCCTCCAGTGCTCTGGGAAGCACCTGGCAGTGGTACAGCAGCAGCTCTTGGCATCTGGAGACTCTGCTTTTGGATCTCTCCTAGGTAAGATCTTCTCTACAGGCACTTGTGGGGCTGCTGTTTGCTGCTGTGTGAAGGGACATCTCCTGCCTTGAGTTTCTCTTTCTGAACCTTGAGTGATGGTGCCTCAGTCAACCTCAGCTTGTCAGGAGTTGTTCACGTGGGGCAGGATGAGGTTTGGTCCAGGTTCAGGCTCAGGCCTGGGCTCTCTGATGACAGCTGCTATCATTTGATGGATATTCAGTGCAGTGTGTGAAGTGGGGCGTGGGCAGTGCTGTCCATGGGTGATAGAGTTATGACTCTGATTTTAAGAAGTGTTGTAAGGAAGGACTTGGGATAAAATGCCAATTTAGGGAGTTGGATACAGTGGAAGAGGGGCAGTAATGAGGAGAGGAACATTCTGTTCTTCCCTGGGATTTCAGGAAAAAGCCTGGGACCCCAGCAGCTGGGTGCTGCTGTTCACTTTGCTCTTAGCACTCACTTCTAGCAGGACCTGAACAAAACTGAATTGGGAGCCATTGGCAGGAGTACCCAGACTGGCTTTGCTATGGTACTGGGAGCCCCAGCAGTGCACCACCCCTGCACTAAGTTAGCTCCTGCTCAATGAAATGAGCCCTTGTGGAGTTCTGTGATGTTTCTAGTAAGTGAACTGGTTTCCTGACCTGGCTGGGCTGTGCTGGGGCAGTACACCTTGGCTCAGAAGTGAGGTGTGTAAGGGGGGGACACTTGGGGGATCTCACTGTCCAGCTTTTGGATTTGTTACTCCTCGTCCATATATCTTGTGGGGTTTTCTAGCTGCAGGTAGCTCTCCTTGCAGTGTTAGGGGCCACTGCATTTTGTAGAACACCCCAGACAATGACAGGACATTTTTTCCTGAAGAAAACTTATCCCAATAAAAGTCTAATCCAATATATTTATATGCCAAACAGTTGAAGCCTTGGAAATGTCTAGCCAGCTCAGAGATTCAATTAAATCCAGCCTAGTTCTAGGTGTATTTCCTAATTAAAGTATTTGACATCCATGCAGACATAAATATTTATGCTTGGTAGAACCTATCCCAAACAGCAAAATAAATTACTCTGACAATGTGGAAAACATGAATGCTTTCCATGTGATGGCTCTATTATCTGCACTAATAGCTTAAATTCCAGCAGGTGTCATTTTACAAACTGTGGAAGAAGCTGTCAGATGTGTTTGGGAGGAGGCTGACACGGTGAGGGAAGGTGCTGGTTTTAGTGGGAATGGAACAAGAATCCTGCAAGCAGAATCGTGGACCCAATTCTGCCCTCACTTTCTCAGGCTCAGCAATCTGAGCCATATTCCCAAAGCCTTTGGTGTCCTCTTACCCTGCCTAGGTGCCACAAGGACCCTTGAGAGCACACCCAAATGGGACAACGGCTCACTTTTACCTTGGGAGTTGTGAATATTTGCTTAGTGGGTTCTATGTGGCTGCCAACAGCCTCAGCCAAATACGTGTTCCACCTCCATGGTCTCTGGCTTCCTAAGAAAATCCAGAAACCATCCAGTCTCTCATAAATTCCAGTGTTATCAACCCATAATTCCTGCAGCCCCACAGTCTCCTACAGACAAACACTTAGCAAAATATTTTGGGGCTGTGTTTTGCTGCTTGCTTTGGAAGTTGTAGTTGCTGGCATGAGCAGAGTTTCTAATTTATAGCATTAGTTAATTTTCCCTGGAGACTCAGGATCCAAAACTGTCCCAGTTCTGCCTTTTAGGCCCTATCAAATGGCATAATGAGGGTGGTCATGATTTAGCATTCTTCTGGCTGGTGTAAACAAGGGATCTTGGATTCAGAAAGACCCCAGTGTTCAAACAGAAAAATAAATCTCAGAAGAAAGGTTTGGAACCAAGATGCATACAAGATTAGATGTTTCTGCTTTGTTTACCAGCCTTCGTTTAACCCCTAATTGTTATTTTCCCCTGTGTTTTACTGTTGAAAATGGGATTAAAAAAACCCAACAAAGTCAAAATCTGGGGACATCTCATAGAACAGAACACACTTGCATTTATTTTATTTATTTAGCAACAGACATCTATTTTTAAAGGAGTCAATAATCACTCACATCCCTGCTGCCAGGCAGGAAGAACACCGGTCATAAATAGTGTAATACACTTGGTGCCAGGTGAGCATCTACATATTTTTTCCATTTACCTCCCTTTGTGCTGGTGATGTTCCAGAATCCCAGAGAAGTAACTCTCTTCCCATCCTCCCCTCTGCTTGTAGAGTGGCCACCCCTTCATCCAGCCCACATTGGCTGTTCCCTGCAGGAATATCCCAAGGTCTCACAGGGACCTCTGCTCTGTGTAGGAGAACCCAAACCACGCGTGGCAGAGGTTGGGCAGGGCAAGGGAGAGGCAAAGCAAGGATGCTCCTGGGGGAGCTCCACTTGGGTCCCTTCTCCCCAGGCAGACCTCCTTTTGGATGAACACAGTGCAGACCCTTTTGGAGATGTTTATCTGAGTGCAGATGGGAGGGTGGAGAAGCCCTCCTAGGCTTTCTGCAGGCAGCTTTCCTGGGAGCTGATCCTTGTGGGAGAGCAGCCCGGATTTACACGGTGTAGCTGGTTAGTGTTGACATTGCTCCTGTGAGCATTGGGGGAATTGTAGGAAATCTTCCCAGAATGGAGAGCTGGTTTCATCTTGTTTGACACAATGTTTCCTGATAAGAGCTGCTGGGAAAATACTTCAGTTCTCTTGTTAGACCAAGCTGGCTGAGTTGCCAGGAGAGACTCTGAATCCACAAGGTCGTGAAAAAGAAATGTAAACAGCCACGCTGTGGAAGGAGAAAATAGTGGCTGAGCACCAGGGGCAGCTTTCTGAAACACAGGCAAATGTAAAAAGTGTATGGAAACATCTCTTTGTCTCTGCCTGACAAAGGCAAAGCTTTTCATTTTCTCAGTACTCCCTGATTGGTACCTGTTGCTGGTTCCCCAGTTGTGCCTCCGGGTGGGGCTGAGCTGGTGATGCTGAGTGAAATGTGCAAAGGAGAGCCTTTGGAGAGCAAAGGTGATGCTGATGTTGCTGTGTAGTTTAAAGCCCAAAAGAAAAAGAGTATACAACCAGTACAGAAATTTTGTTTTGTTTTTGTTTGTCCCCCCCTTTCCTGGTGGAGTTTGTGTTCATTGAAGCTTAGTCCTGCTGCAAATGTGTTCCTTATGTTGTAGTTATAGTTGCTGTTCCTATGCATCCCAGCTTCCCTGATAGTCCCGGCGATGTTTCTTGGAATCACAGTCTGTATTGCAAATAAGATTGTTTTGAAAGTGTATGTGAGTGTGTGCCAGGGAACACGGAGGCTTCTGTGCTGAAACCCCAAAGCCTGGATAATTCTTGGGCTCTCTTTGTGTGCATGAAATTAAACCTTGGTCTAGCTTTTGGTGGAAAACCCCCGCTAAAATTTTATGGCAACCTATGTTGCAAACCACAGCCTGTGCATGGGCTCGACATGACTTGATGGCTTGTTTGTGCCTAAAGTACTTTCAGACTCTGAAATTCAAGGGTTGCAAGATCAGATGAAAGTAAAAGGACTTTTCGTGAACCACAGTGAACTGAAGCCACTTATTTTCAGCAAAACTTATAGTGACTTGTGTTCAGCCTTGTACTGACTCCAGAGGACAGAGAGCATTTGCAGTTAAACTGTTGTGGGTGTTTATTTTTGACATCTCTGAAAATCCAGCCATGAGCATAGGTGTGTAATGAGGATTTACTTGCATCTGAACTGAAAAGGATGTTCTGTATATTCAGCATGAAAAAATAAGTGAAAACACGATCATGGAGAGGGATATGTTCACTTCATCTTATCTGTGTGAAGTAGGAAATACATTTTCATACTCTGTAAATGTTTCTTTTAAATCTGAATTTCTTGTTGCAAGAAAGGACAAGTACTTGTGAAAGAGCACACTCGTGACAGACACACACAGTGACAAACTTTTAAAAAATACATGTCCCTAATTTTCTGAGCAGCTGTTTAAAACTAGATACATGTCAAAAATTACCTCAGTGATGTCAGCTCAGCCTTTTGCATTTTTCACTACCTGTCCCTGGGCAAATTCTGATCCATTGCCCTGCACAATCAGAGATGTGTTTCTTCTACAAATGAAAGTAGTTAAGCAAAATGGGAGCTTGAATAGAAAAGTTTATAAATTAGCTATGAAGTTCTGTAAACATGTTTGCTGNNNAGTATAAAGGTGTTTTAAAATTTTTTTGTGCTTTTTTTTTTTTTTTTTTTTTTAGATTTAATTGCAGCTCTAAATGTTTAATTTGGAGGTTTCAGCAGCAGACATAGCTAAGGGTTCTGATGGGGCTGCTGCAGCACAGCCTCCTGTCTGTCAAATGGACAGAGCTCCCAGAAAAAGCAACCCAGATTCCCCAAAAGACATTTATGTCAAATTGATGATGAGCTTGGCTGGCATCTTAGAAAGATCTTGAGATGGCAAGATTAACCCTCAGATGCCCTGGGAGGCAAAGGCCATGCCACTTGAAAAGAGGGGCACACACAGGACTTGGCAGATGGACAAACTTGCAAGGCTCAGCTAAATGCAAGTTTTCTTCAAAAATGGTAACTTCAGAACTGGAGGAGGGGATGCAGGTAATTCTGTTGGCTCTCTGTGTTTTAACGTGGGATGGTATAGTTTTTTAGGATGTATTTGCTGTATTTGTTGAAGTTATTGCCTGAGAAACATTACACAGCCTATATCTTGGGAGGTCCCAAGCAGAGAATCATGGAATATGCTGAGTTGGAAGGAACTCAAGATTGAGTCTGGTCCTGGCTTTCCACAGGACAACCCCAAGTATCCCACCCTGTCCCTGTCTTATTGTCCAAACCTGGAGCTCTGGCAGCCTCAGAGCTGTGCCCACTGCCCTGGGGAGCCTGTCCAGTGCCCACCACCCTCTGGGGGAAGAGACTTTTCTGAACATCCAACCTAAACCTCCCGTGACACAGGTCCATGCTGTTCTCCCAGGTCATGTCACTGCTCACAGAGAGCAGGGATGGAAGCTGCAGACTCGATGAGGTCTGACCTCAGCACATCCTCATATGGCTTTCCCTCTAGACCCTTCACTATCTTCATAGCCCTCCTTTGGACACTCTCTAATATCTTTCTAATTTTCTTATATTGTGATGCCCAAAACTGCCCCCAGCACTCAAGTAGAGGCCACACCAGCACATCCTCTTGCTTTTCTCCCCACTGGAGGAATCCATCATAGCAGGCACTTGGTGCTTCTGTGGTGCCATCAGATACTAATGAACCACCTTAAAAATTCAACAGTAGCTGCTTAATGTTTCCCTCGAGGAAAATAAGAAACATGAAAGACAGCCAATGGCCCTCATAGTGAAGGGAGAGCAGTTGCCTGTGTTTGAAATTCTGTGCTACTGTAGTGTCAGCAGTGTGACACTACTGGAAGGAACCAGTTGCTCCACTGGTGTGTTACTGGTGGGTCTCTGTTGCAGTTGCTGGAGCAAGATTTATTTACACCAGAGGAAGAGCTGACCTTCATAAATTGTAAACAGTCCTTGACAGAAATATGTACCCATGGCCTTGTCAGCTCTCAAAGGTTTTGTCAGTGTTGGTCTACTGGTAAATGCATTGGCAAACTTCCTCCAGCAGAGCCAGCAAAATCTTGTCCTTCCTGGCCTTGTATTCCAGCATCTCGTATGGAGTAAAAAACCTAAAGAGCCATCTGATCTAAAGGGAATTTTGCTGTTGGGATTGTGTCTGTGGGACAGTGATGCTGGTTAGAAATCATATGTCATTGTATTTTCAGTGTCTGTGTTCTTAGTGAAGTTGTACATTGTAGGTATGACTCAATGTATGTAATAACTCCACCACTTGAAGTATTGACTGTCTCACTGAGTTTAACTTTATTCCCAAGGCTTGCAAATGTTTCTAGAGGTGTGAAAAAAAAAACCCAACTTTACATTCTGGCTGAATGATATGTCTTTTAAACATTAGTATTAGATCTGACAAAGATGTAGATATATAAAGATTTGGGGGTTTCTCTCATGATAGTCACAGGTCTCAGTTTGAAAATGGACTTGTGAAACCAGATGTAAACTGTGTGCAAGTCTGACATTTCTTGTAGTGCTATGAGAGCATTAGAGCCCCCTGTGCTTTCCCCTGTTGCTTGGGAATTAACCAAAACATGCTCAACATTCTCTAAGGATCAAAGTAGATATTTAATAGGAGATAAACACTGAGGCTGTTTTATTCTTAAAAATGAGCCATAAATTACCTAGAAATAGTCACCAAGAATGTAAAAAGTATTTAATACCTATTAGGCAGAAGCTGATGGACCTCCAGGCACTTTATTAACAAGGAATGTGGCTCCCACATACTGTTGTGATTGATATGAGTGTCTCCACATGCAGATGTGAACTACTAATGGAGGCTTCAGTAGAAGAGTTAGGGCTCTCCTGGGGATTTATCTCATTGCTGCAGGCTGGGGAGAAGCAGAAGTGAGCAGCAAGTTGGAGAGGCCATTGCAGTTTCTCACCTGCTGTACATTCTCATTTAAGGGACAACAGTTTCAGTGAAGGGGAAACAGACTGTGAAAATATGAAGTTGTATGAAAAAAAATGCATTCAGAAAAACCTGTGAGCACCTGAAGGCCTCGAAGTAGAAATCCCCTAAGCTTCTAAGTTTCTTGTGGCTGAGCTGAGGTGTTGCCAGACCAGAGGGCTGTAGGTTGGGCTGGGCAATGCAGCCTCCAGAGAGTCCTCCTGAAGGTGTGGTGGTGCCCAGGAGGATCCTGGCTGTGACTGGGGCTGAAGAGCAGCTCTTTCAGGTTGATGCTTTCTGTCCACTGGGGTCATCAACACAGGTGGTCAGGGGTTGGTTGTCCTCTGCTCTGCCACTGTGTCAGGGCATCCCCCAGCCCTCTGTTTGTGGGTCAGTAACCGCTCAAAGTTCTAAACACACTGGTTTACAGCAAGCGAATTACATCAATTAATTTTGAAAGCAAACCTAATGGGCATTTTAGAAGAGGATTTAATGTCTCATTTGCTCTCCATAGTTATCTTGTTAAATGCCAATTAAGTATCTAAATATTTCTTACCCCTTTAATGAATTGCAGTGTAATAAGTAATAAATGATCACAGGTTTTTGCTAGCATGCTGAAGTCTGCTGTTAACTTGAGAAAGTGAACATTAGATTTTCCTAAGGCAGTTGTTTGTGACAGTGAAAGTTATTAACTGTCAGAACACAGACTTTTTATTTTGTCCAGTAGTAGGATAATGTTAACAAGAAAAGGTTGAGAGTGCCCTTTAAAAGTCATATATTTGAATAAGTTTTTAAACCCTTTTTTCTCCTAAATTGTGAAAATACTTATGTTTTTTTCCAATTAGTTGCTGATACAATTAACCCAATTTTCAAGTGCAATTCTGCAGCTAACCTGAAAATCTGGCCCCACATTTTCAAACTGATGAAAATATTATTGTGGAATTTGAGAGTGCAGTAGCACAGATATATTTTTTCAAGTGTATGTGGTGTCCTCCAGAAACCATCTGTGACTTCTTATTGGTTCCCCCCCCCCTTTTTTTTATTTTTGTGTGTGTATTTATTTGCAGTGAACCATAAAAGAATATATATGAGTGTGCAGGTACAAACAAAATACTTGTAGGTGATTACTCCCCCATTTATATTTGGGCTTCATCCTTTCCTTCTATTTGTGAACCGTATGCAAATAACAATGAGGTGATTTTTAATCATTCCTTTCTCTTTTCTTTGAAGAGAAAGGAAATCTAATTCATTCTTCTGGACAAACTATTTTCTGTCCAGGTGGGAGGTGGATAAAGCTGCAGAATCACCCCAAGCAGGGTGAGGTGGGGTAAAGGACAGGACTCTGCCGTACCTGGAATTACAGGTGACCCCTGGAATTCCATGTGTGCTGCACGGCTGCTGTGAAAGTTATGCCGTTGTTTCACACCTACTGCAAATGGGCACCTTTGCAGTGGAAGGTGTTTCCCCCCTCCCGAGGCCAACCCAGGCCTTGGTCCTTCTGGTTAAGTGAGTGTGAATAAATGAACTCTTCCCCATGTGCTCTCTAAAGTCAGGAGACACACCCCTCCTGCCGTAATTTAGCTGCCTCGGTTCCCCAGCAGGGTGGAATGTCGTGGTGGGCAATGGGGTTTTGAAGATCTCCAGCACCAGAGCTCAGTGGCTGAGTCTCCTGGGCTGTGTGGAGCTGTTGGGGTGATGGGACCTGTGCCTCAGTCAAGCCCACAACTTTCTGTTCCTACAGGAGTGCTGGTACCAAGGCTGGATTTTTGAGTGTTTCTATGCTTTGTTCCCAGATTAGGGCCTCTTGGAAGTGTTGTTCAGGTGTCTTTTCTAGGCAGTGTCTCTGTACCCTGTACTAAAGAGAATGCAAAGGTATTTCATCTCCTGTGCTGCATTAAAGAGAATACAAAGGTACTTTCAGCGTCTCTCTTCTTTGAGCAATGTCCTCCCTATTTATGTCAGCAATTAGTTTATTCTTAAAAGGGGGAAAATAGAAAAAGCAGCACACAAGCACTCAAATGTGCAGCTCCCTAAGTGCCTTTTTCTTTTTGTTTTTTCCAATTTGTGAAACAAACACAACAAAAAAATACCCTCCGAAGTTAAACTAATATGAAACAGCCCCAGTATTTGAACTTGTCGCACGAAGCTGGTTTAAATTTTAATGTGAGCTCTGGAGTAGATTTGTGTAAGGCAAGGTAAAGCAAGTCCCATGAAATATTGATTCTGTACATTTTCTTATGAATTTTTATACTCCAATTTAGTAAATTTTTCATCTCGCCTGCACTTAGAGGTTGCCTATAAAGTCGTTACTACCAATTGTATTAACTGTTGTAAATAAATCATCTTGGTTTGGGCTATTTGTATGAACATGGGCCGACAGGGCCCGGTTTTGTTTGCGCCGTGGCAGGTTATGGCCTCAGTCTGAAAGGGCTAAAAAGGGATTATCAAACTTTAAAATCCGTCGTGGCAGAGCTGCAGAGCCCCTGAGCCTCTGGCAGAGAGGCAGGAATCTCCCTGCTGCACGAGCCTCCTGGGCTGGGCAAAGCGGTGTGGAGGGCTCCCCACCAGGAAGGGGGTCTTCTGGTTTGTGTCAGAAGAAAGTGGGGTGTGGGGGTCGATGGTGTCCTTACACTTGCAGGTCGAGCCACTGGAGGGGACAATAAAACCTGTGAAGGTTTGTACTGCTTTGGGTGGAGGGTGACTTTGCAAAGCTGTGTTTTCTGTAAATGCCACCTGAAAAGGGGCATGGGGACACCTGATCTGAGGGAAATCTGTGAGTGAAGATGTTTCCTTTGGCAGCTTTGAGCCTCTGATTGCCAGTTCTCTCTACCCAGAGCTCTACTGTGAGCTCTAATTAATATCCTTCATCAAACCAAGCTCAGATTTTCACACTGCCTCCTCATCTCTAATTATAACATATTAAGTGGGTAGGTAGGCAAGGTTCTGTTTTACTTTGTCTCTCCGTATCAAATGCAGTGGATCATAGGTTTTCTGATGCCTTTCCTTTCAAAAGAAATATTTTAAAACAACTTTTAAAATATTACATAACATTCATGTGAATAAGCTCAATAATTTCTTTTCTGTGAGCTATTCCATTGGTAAGTTTGACTGTTTAACTCAAGAGAAACACAGCACGAGAGACTGAAGGTGTTAAATGGTTTTCTTTATAAATTTTGAACTAATTTCCAATTAACGCTTTCTTTTTCTTTACTATGTCTAATTTGATTTTCCATCCCCCTTTTGTGTTAAGTCTCTGGCTCAGTGAATTCCAGCAATATACTCTTGGAGGTTAGGGTTGATGATATTTGGATTCTGCTGTGCACCATTGATCTTGTGAAGCTCTTGGAGTCATAAATGTCAGGAATTGTTTGATGAGGACCTGACTTGAAGCGGGTTTTTGCATGTGCTTACACCCTGTAGTCTTGAGAGGTGCTTAAATAAGTCCTTCAAGCTGGAGTATATGCTTCAGTGTTCTGGAGATGGATGACATGAATGTGGCTCGCTGTGGTTGATGTATAAATAAGAACAGATGGTTTTTCCAGATTCTAGTTAATAGTAATTAAACTCTAATTTGTTATTTTATTCAGAATAAATCTCTGTTAAATTTCTGGGTTTGTAAATATTCTGAAACAACACTTTCTGAGGTACTGTCATGGATGTTTGAGCTATTATGAGATCAACCTTCTGGTAATTTGACAACAAAGCACACCAGGTGCCCTTCTCCTGAATCACGGTTGTCTATGTATAATTTTCCAACCATATTTTATTTCACCTACCTATAAATAAAGATCATAAGTTTATTTTCACAATACTCCTAAGCATAACTTGTTTCAGAAAATGAACCTGTTAGTAAAAAGAAATTCTGTGTTTGGGGACAGCAGGAAGACAGTTTATAACTGATGAAAAAATTCACTCAATGTGCAAATAACCCTCTGACTTGCCCTCTTCTGTCCAAACTGAGTCCTGTTCAAAAACCAGCTGTGCTCTGGATGTGTGTTGCTTCTAGGATGGCTTGTTAAATGCATTTAAAGCTTGTGTTAAAAATCGAGAATAGCAAGAGCATCCAAAGGAATACCTGAATTTTTTTTTTTTCCAGAGGAGCAGAACCTCATTAGTTAAATGGCTTTCTGTGACAATCACCTCGTACTCTGGCCAGTTTGCCCTGTGGAGCTGGAGCTGACCTTTCAGCTGTCTGTGTGTTTTGAGTGTTTATGCAAACAGCAAAGGATCCCGTTAATTACAGAGCCTTCCTCCCATTCAGCCAAGCCATGTCCGGCCGCCTCTGATTTCCAGTGCGATAGGAGAAGCCACTGGGAGACAGGAAGGAGCTTTGCAGGAAGGGAAAACGCTGGGAAGGAGGGAGGGAAGGAGAGAGTGAAGGAGGGATAGAAGGAGGGAGGGATGGATCCTGTGGGAGCATGCTCTGCAGGGAGGAAAAGTGAAAGGAAGCAGGGGCACGGGCAGCATCTCGCCCTGGGGCTTTGGGAAGCTGTGCAAGGGATGTCTGTGCTTACAGAGCTGAGCTCTGTCTGTGTGGGGGTTACCAGGGTTGTGGCACCAACATGTTCGGCCCAAGAAATTTTCGCCCAACACCAAGGTTTGGGTTTTGTATTGTGTTCTCCAGTCTGGAATGGGGAGAGCAATGACTGGGGGTTAGGTTGGATATTAGAAAGAGGTTTTTCACTCAGAGGGTGGTTGGGCACTCAACAGGCTCCCCCAGGGCAGTGGGCACAGCACCAAGGCTGACAGAGATCAAGAAGCCTTTGGATGATGCTCTTGGGCACAGGGTGTGACCCTTGGGGGTGGTCCTGTGCAGGGTCAGGAGTTGGACTTGATGGTCTTTGTGGGTCTCTTTCAACTCAGCATATTGTGTGAAGTATTTTCTTCAAATTTACAGCCACTCCCTGAGGCTTAGAGGAGTTAAAAAATTATCCACCCCTCTCATGTTGCTGCTGTTCCTCACACAGCTCTCACTTGGGGCAGAGAGTGTTGTCCTCTCCATTTATGGGTCTCACTGGGTTGGAACCTGCCTTTCCTTCACCCTGGCATGATGTGGTTTTATGTATGACTTTGTGCTCTCACACAGAGAGAGCAGGGCTTGGGTTTGAGGTGCCTTTTCTCAAGGGGTGTGGGATTTTTGCATAATGATAAATGGAATATCAGTACAGAAAGAAAGAGAGACTGACAGCAAACCTTCATGAAAGGGTCAGCATCTGCATTGCCTTAGTGGGCAGTATCAAGACTAGGAAGGAAAATTAATTGTAGAGGAAAAACAAGTTTTTCCTTTGTGTGTTTATTTTTACAACCGTGATTAGTGTTGGTTTTTCTTAATTTCCTTGCTAGTCAGCTTCATTGTAGATATGGTGTTGGACTGACGGTGACGTGTTTTGCTGGTTTGGGTTGGATGGCAGCCCTGCCTGGAGCTGTAACATTTGGAGAATCTCAGATGTGACCCTTCCACTGCAAACCTGTGTATTATTGACTCATTTTTTTTCAAAGATGCAAGTAAACTCCTGCTGTTTGATTGGAACTGACAAAGTGTAACTCTATCAGTTACATATGAAAGCCTTTTGAGGGCAGCTAGAAACCAATATTACATTAAGTTCAGATATACAGGCTTCAATTTATATGGCTTTTGCCATATATTTAGATTCTGAAAAGCTATCTGATCATTATAGCATTCTCTCAAAAAATCTTTTTTTTTTTTAATTTTTTTTTTTCTGATTAGCTGCTAAACGCATCATTTTCAAATTATGTAAGTGCAAATAAGTAAGATGTAGGCACACCTAACTGATATCAGAGAAGGGAGGATAGTTGAATGCAGGAAGAAGAATCTTGCAGGTATTCAACTGAATTTTTAAGAAATTGGATGTACAGGGTTGCCCTTTTGGCTGTGATGTTGCCTGACTTCATAATTCAAGATCTCTCTTGTAAATGAAGCTGAGGGACAACCCTGTGCTCACACAGGGACTCTTGGTCAGACACCAGCTAACTAAGCCTTCCAAAAGTTACATATGGTTATGTCCTGTTAGTACTTTCTTTCCCCCTATCAGTTGATAAAGTAAAAGCTCACAAAACTGCATGTTTTGATAGAAAAATGTCTTATTTTTAAACGTGCTTTCCTTCATTTTACACCTGAGGTACAGATGGAAGCTGGGAGAGCTAACCCCTGCTTTGTGTGTTGAGGTGAAATAATGAACATACCTCGATAGAAACTGCTCGTGGAGGCATCAGCTTTGGCAGGTATCTGCCTATTTGCTGAGTTTCCTTAAGTTCTCATAACTCACCCTGAACAGATTTGAATGTCAGGTGCTAGAAAGTTCAGCAGAGAGCAAGGTCAGGCCCAAGGGCCCAGCATTTTCAGAGAGAGGAGCAAATTAAGTTCACCCTTCAACCCTCTCCTCTGAGAACGTGCCACTTGTGTAACTTGTTTTAGCTGCGGTCCCCAGAAGTCTGACAAACAGGAACCAGAAACATTTCAATATATATTTCTCCTGAAAGCAGGCAGTGTCAAGAAATGCAATTTTGGTAGATGACCACATTAGCCTTGAACTTTTCAGACAAATCTAAATGAAGAGAAAGAGTTTATTCTGGCTTCTAGAAACTGATGGGAGCCCTGTGGGGTGTGAGTTCAAATTTTTAAATGTTCACATGAAATCAGATAGTGGTATCCACCCCCTCAAAAGCTCCACGGGTGGAGGAAAAAAAGGACATACCAATAAGCACATGCAATCCTTCAGAGTTCATTATACAGCAAGTGTGTTTCAAAGGACCTTGAGAGCATGTTTCCAAGGGAGGGGTAAGGTCGATGCATGGATGGGAGAAGCCAATTGAAATCAATGGGAATTGATTTAGAGTCCGGGGGCACTGTGTTAAAATCTCCAGTCTTACGATACGGCTTCATGAATATTAACAGGAGCGGGATCAATACGCAGCTGATTTTCAGATGTACAGCTGGCTCCTTTTCGTCTGCACATTAAAGACACTGCAATCTTTCTTGCTTTAGATAAGACTGAGAATTCCAAACGATGTCTCGTGGCTTTAGATCCCCTTCTCCAGGAGCGTTTGATGAGGTTTATGGTGTTTTCCTACTCTTAAAGCACGCGTTTTCCGGGTTGCGCTTGTCTCTGGTGTCTGTTTCGAGGGCTTCATCGAAATGAAGCAGAGAGTGTTGCTCCTGAGGTGCTGAGCTGGCTCCTTCCTGCCCTTGGGAATGCTGGTTTTTTGGGAAGCCCTGGTGCCTGCCCTCCTGCCGGCTGCCTGCCAGCAGATGGCTGCGCTCTCTAATGGAAGTGAGCGGCCTCAGCGCTGTGCTTGGCACGAAGTCACTGCAGAGCCCTCTGTGTGATCGGGGCAGACCTGCCTCCAAACGTGTCCCCTGCCAACCTGCAAGCCCAGCTCACCCACACCAGCCACTGGGAAGAGCTTTTCAGTGTTCAGAGGCAGAAACCTGCGTGGCTGCCGTGCCTGTGGTGCATCGGCTGAGCCTTCACGCTCCCAGATGCTGCCTGGGGTGGGAAAGTGAAATCTGACTTGAAAAAGTTCTCCCTTAACAGAGGATGCATGTTATTGGAAACATCCTGAATGCTTTTGTTTGTTTAGAAAGTGCAGGTCAGGATCCAGACTTGGCAGCTTGTTGGGACTTCCTTCAGGAGCTGAATGAATGTCCCAGGTCCAACCGACCTACTTAAACTCTGGGAACAATTTGGGCTTCCCTTTGCAGCAAAGATTTCGGGGTTCAGGCAGCATGATAAAGAAGAGTCTTACCTTTCTTTTTGATTTAAAAAACAAACAAACAAAATCACCACAAAATAACCAAAAAACCAAGGTGGACCAAGGGAAAAATTACCCAATCAACTTCCTCTAAAGAGGAGAAGGATGTTGATTTAATGCTGATAAACTTGTTTTGGCTGTATGTCCTTTTTTTATCAAGACTGTCACATTGAGCCAGTCTGCCTCAGCTCAGTGATGCTCCTGGTCAGCACCAGCTCTTGAGGCTCCTCTGGCATTGCTGGGACTGTGTGTAAATTCAGCTCTGCCATGGGAATTATTTGACTCTTAGCATGAAGGACCAAAATTCTGGGTGCTGAGAAATGTGAGACAAGGAGGAGAGAGCCCTAAACCCCACTTTGCCAAGTGACCATAATGGATTAGGTGTTTTATTTAAAGCAATGATAATTAAACTGCATCTCTTCTTTAAGAGGTGTTGAGAATTCTTGTGTAATGTGATGAAGATATTTCACATGCAGGTTGCTCAAATAATGCTTCTGACTTGTCAGGTCTCAGGTGGACCTTTAAGTGATGGAGCTGAGACACTGGAGGCTCGTCCCAGGCTTTCTGAAGTGAAAGGGAGGTAACAGCTACTATTCTAGTAGCTTAATTTTTGCATTATTCAGGTCTCTAAATACTTCACAAAGCACAAAACTTTATAGAAAGTTGAGTATATCTCAGGACTTCCAAATTTAATGCTTTTCCTTGTGGTATCTTTAGATATTACCTGGCAAACTGTGTATCAGATCCGAGAAAATAGGTTTGTTTTATTCCAGCCTTGTCCCTATGGCTGGTGATAAGGATGTGGGCTACGGGAGATATGCACATTATCTCTGGCATCAGGTACTGGAGGAAGTTACTGGTGTTCTTCATAGAACCCAGTTCTGGTAGTGATGGTCTAGTGCACCTCAGGAGCACCATGTGCTGAGTTTTGCTGTATCCTTGTGTTGCTGAGTTATTCCCAGATTGGCAAAGTTACTCTTGTGCTAAATTCTTGTCATTGCTCACACTGGTGTCTTTACATGCTGTTTCTGTTTTGCATTTAAGGGAGGGCAGTTCTTGGGACAACTAGCTTGTGTATATCTTTCAATTAGTTCTGCAAAACTGGACATCAGAGGCCGAGCTGATGCTTGTGACAGGGGAAAAAAAGAGCTTGAAAAGTTAGGGAAAAAGCTGAAAAATGGTTCCCGTGAGTTTGTTAAGGGTCCTTGTAGCAGGGCTGTGGTGGCTTTTAGAGCAGTTTTTGAAAAATAAAAAGGGTGTGAAGGAAGGCAATGAGAACAATTAATGCAAAATGGGGTAAACTTTGAGACTTTGTCTTTCTATACATTATTCATCACGGCTCGTGAAAGGCGACTTGGCTTCTCTTGTGTTTTTGGCGGCCAATTGGAAATGGTGAAAATGTTTGTAACTTCTATTGTGTTTTTTTCTAATTAGACAAGGCAAATAGTTTATGAAGAGCAAGGACAGAATTAATCATGGGCTCCTGCTCATCGCAGCTGTGCTCTGAATGCCTGACAGAGCCACTTTATGGCATATAATTCAACATATAGAATAAATGTAGCACAAAGGGACAGAGTTTTGAAAGCGGTTTCAGTGGCGATCGTGTTGCTTTGCAAAGTCCTGGGCAGAACTGATTACAATTGAGCTGAATGGGAGCTGGGAGATGCTTTGGAAAGCGAAATCCTCGCTGGCATTTTCCAAGAGGAGATCTGGATTACAGCTTTCTGGGCAATTGAGATATAATTTCCATGTCTAATTTGGTGGTCGCATGAGCATTTTGAGTGTGTTCTGCAGGCAGTTGGTTACCCAAGCATCCAGCTCTCTCTTTGGTTTAAAAGCATAGAAATCAGGAGGTTCTGAGAGCACTTTCAAGCCATGTACATAAGGTCTTCCCTCTGTCAGGCTGAAGACTAGAAGCTGTGTTTATATTCCATAGGAACTATATGTATGGTTTTGTGAATGCTCTGATGCCAGGAGCAATTGTAATTACTGTTTCTTATTAACTTCAAAACGTATATGACTTGGCATCAGCTTTTTAAAGAAATATTGACTTGTTTATTTATTGCTCTTCAACTGTTTTTCTTTTGACTTAAAGCAAATCTGAAAGACTTCTGATCTGCTACTTAAATTTTAAAAGCCCTCTCCCACTTTTACCTTAAGAATGTCCACACTGGCAAGTGACATTATCCTTAGAATTAAGTAACACTGGTTTATGTTTACAGGGTGCAGTTAAACTGGCTTCTCAGTCTTTTCCCTGAGCCAGACTTCAAAAATTATTGGTGATTATTTTCACTTCTGAATGGACATTTGTCTGCCTTTTTTCTACTTGCTCTGAAAAACTGACCTACAAGCACCACTTCTGTTTAGGTGTGTAAAGGCCAATAATTTGCAAATTTAAGTAGTGTCCAAAATTTAAAGGTCTGCTTTAGGTCATTTTGAGCATGCTACAGGCAGAACTGTGAATGTGTTATTTCATAAAATGTCTAGCAGAAAAAAAGGGATTTTTTCTCTATTATGACATTATGATATTGCAGTGATGTCTGTAATATTCAGGTTGATGTGAAAACTGAATTGCATGAAAATGTGGCTCATTTGGCTCCCAGTTTATACATTGTTAGAACAAAATGTTCCCAGGTCTCCACTTGATTATAGTGCTTGTATATAGTATGCTCAACACTTGACTTTAACCCTTTTGCCAACTCTGGGGGGAAATACTGAAAGCTTTGCAACGACCCAGATCAGTGTCAGGGAGGTGCGAAAAGTGTCTGATCAGATGTGGGTGCCAGAGAAAACAAACCTGCTCCTTCAGAGTCTGTCACAGCTGCCCCATGTGTGATGTGGTGTGAGCATGTTATGGGGGTTGGATCTGTGCCCCTTCTGGGGCAGAACAGCAATCTTGACTTGGTTATTTGCATTATAAATTGCAATGGCCAGTGTGTTGCTAGCAGACAGATTTCCCAGGTGCTTCTCTCAGTGCCTGATGTGGCACACACCAGTGTTTAGGAGAGTTGAGATACTCAATAAGAGATGGTGGAAAACAAAACCCCTGCTCCTTACTGGTATTTGATACTTATTTCAGTAAAGCAAAGCCAAGTTCTACTGGGTTCAGAAATGCCAAACCAGCACATTTTGTACTCATCAAAAAAAAAAAAATCAGCTTCTGGAAGTGAAGAACATCTGCATCTAAAACATGCCAATTAGCAAGAAGACATGAGTGATGTTAAAGCACTCTGTCTATTTTTGGTCACTGTCTACGTGATCAGGGGAAAAAGAATAATGTTATGGCTTTGATTAACTCTTCTTATTCCTTTTAAAAAGTGTTTCTTCTTATTCTCAGTGGTGAGAGGTTGATGAACAAAACATGCCTGTGAAGATTTATAAATGTGGCTCGAAGAACCACAAATACAGGGTCATGGGTAATTGATGTATTCACTAAATATTCTGCAGAGCACTGAGTATGATACACTGTACTCTGACAAACAGAGGGCCAAGGAAAGGCCTATGTATTTACTTAAGTCATATTTGTCTAGCTAAAATGTGAATTCTCACATCTACCATTTTTATTTTGTTTTGACTTCTCTAGTCTGTCTTGACATTGTCTTCTAATGTTTCCAGTACAAGTAACCATAATAAAATGGCAGACTCTGGTATCTTCAGCTCTACCAATGCATCATGGCTTTATTTTTAATTATGTCTCTCTTTTGAACTTCATTGCTCTTACCTTCCATTATTTTGAAGAAGAAATATTGTTAAAGTATTGACCTGAAATGTTCCTTTCCATAAGTTTCTTAATTTCACAGAAGAAGCTGATATTTTTATTTATACTCCTGAATTATAATGTCTGTTGCACTCATCTTTTGAGTGGAAGAGTTATTTTGGATCACATAGTGATATTTCATGAACAGGACAAAGAGAGAATGCAAAACGGTTTTAAAAATACCTAGATTGCTAATAATCCAAGGGTTGAAATTTCCTTCTCCTTCTGCTCCCAGGTAAGTTCAAGAGGTTTGTGATCCTCAGGCAGGACCTCTCTTCTATTCTTCTCTCACAAGATGAAAAGCGCTCCTCTGGTGCAGTGTGGTGTGGCTGTGTTGCTCAAAGTAACTTGGAAAAGAAAAAAAGAATTGGATTCATCCAAAGTCTGGATGGGGAGTTGCTCAAGACTTGGCCTTGGTCCCTTTTGGAATTGTTGTCCTCCTTTGTTCCCTGAAGTGTTTCAGGTTTTGTGATTTGCTAATTTATTGCCGTTTTACGCTGTATTGTTTCTTATTCCAGCCCTGATCTGATAGGAACTGCGCAAAAACCAGTAAAATTTGTACCACACTGTTGGCAGAAAAAATCTGAGTAGAACCTGTCCAGCTCTCTCCTTGTCAGAGAACAGAAATATGTGGTTGTTGTGGTTTAAGCATGGTAGCCTTTGTAATGTGAGTATCTTTATTTTTAGTAACTTTGCTCTGAGATTGGTTTTTTTGTTTGGTGGTTTGTTTTTTTTTTCAATACTGACTTGTTGAAAAGTCTGTCAAGATCATCATTCAGACTACAGGAAAACATAAATTTGGAATACATTGTAACCTCTCAGTTCTTCAGTCTGTGTGTCCAAATATTTCACAACAAAGCAGAGCAGAAGGTGCAGTTTCAAGTCAATCACATAGATTTTGCCTTTTGCATTGTAAGTCGGAGTGAACATCTGAGCCCTCACTAAGGGTATAAGACTCAAAGGCATAACAGATAATCATATTGATACTGATCATGAAAAAATATCTCAGTTTGAAGTTTAATTGAGTTTGCAATAGATACAACCAGTAGCAAATAATTCAGTTACTTTCTGTTTGTGAACTGGGTTGGAAGTTGTTCAAGGCTTAGCTTGAGAGTTGCTGTGACTCCTCAGGCACGTGCAGAGCATGTGTATCTCGACTACATTTGTTCTTTGTCTTCCCTCCAGAGGTCAGGTATTGTCCATAGATGACACCACTTACCATTTATCCCTGACGGTCTCATTCAGCCTCGTGGAAGTGAAGGCAAAGCTTCCCATGGACTCTGCTGGGTTTCAAAGCCATTAGTAGCAGTGGAGGCTCTGCACCTGCTTGAGTTGCAGTTTGAAGCTGTACCTTAATGGCTTTGAAGCTGATTTACAAATGTTTTAGTGTTGTTTCATCTCAAATGTTTAGCAATTTTCTTGGTCTTGTCAGGTAATACTGACTCAGGTGTTAATTATTGTTATTTGAAGTGTAGCATATGGGGAAATGAAAAATGTCTTGCATGTACAGCAATAAAATGAAATCCTAATTAGTCTTTGGGTAAAATTGACATCAAAAGAGGGCACTAGTCCTCCACTGAACCCAGGTGCAGTATGTTCCTAGGAGTCCCTCTCTGTAAGTGTGGAGCACTAATAATGGAACAATTCTCTTTTTGGGGTGGACTGAAATCTGTGTTTACTCATATTTGCAATTTCAGCAGAATCCTTCCAGTGCTATTTATGAGACCTTGAGTAGACTCTGAGATAACCATCAGGAAAGTTCATTGCAGAACAGCAGCAGACTCTGTTTTAATCCTTCATGCCAGATGTGTGGAAGACAGCAATAGTCCTGTTACAGTGGGGTGAGAGAGGTGACTTTTTAAAGGGTCAACCTAAGCCAGGCCAAAGCTGCCCAGAGTAGGGCAATCCACACCCTCACACTGCTTTTCCTCCACCAAGAGTGGGGTGGGTTTGTGCCATGCTGGAGTTGCAAAGATCTCCATGCTGCTTTCACAGGCTGTGTTGCAGACTCTGCTGAAATAAGCCCCAGTTTGTGGCAGAAATAATAATTAAAAAAAAAAAAGTTAGAAAAAAGAGTCTGTTTTTCTTGATGATTGTTCAAGGCCCATGGGTATTCTGGTCTTGGTATTTTGTGTGTGCTGGCTGTGCATCTTCCCTCTGGAAAGCCGATGGGTAAGTCTGCACAGCACTGGGAAATGGCCAGCATGGCATGAAGTTTAGGCCCAGTTCAGCTAAAACAGAGGGGGCCTAAATTTCAGCTGAAATACCTTTGGCACCAATGCCCAAAGGGCTCAGCTGCACCTGTAGAGCAGTGTGGCTGTCACTGCACAGGTCAGCTGAAACCCTGAAATGGCTCAGCTCTGCTGGGACCTGAACCCCCCGAGAACCAAGCAGAGGGTTTGTGGCAGTGCCCACTGCTTTGAGTGGCTGTTAGATGAGGTTCTGCATTTATATAGCAAACATGATCTTGTTCCAGCTATTTCCTTAGTTCCTTCAGTCGAGCTTTGACTTAAATGGGGATATATTTTCTATAGGTAGCTGGCAGGTAACCCAACAAGAATAGGAAAGGACCCAGTAGGTACTTGTTCTTCCAGCTGCAAATACAAATTATAGGAAAAAATAACTTTGTTAAAATTTTCACTTTGCAATAGTATTACTTAAATTTAAGTAATTTTTCAGCATTCCAGATTCCTTGAAATTAAGGTTGCATTCTGCATCACTTGTTTAGTGGGTTTTTTTTCTTCTTCTTTTATCATTACTATTTTCCATTCCTTTTGTCTTACTAAACGTTCTTTACCTCAGCCCACCTTTTTATTTATTTATTTTTTTAATTTTTTATTTTCTCCTCCATCCCACTGGGAGTGAGGGCATGAGCAGCTGTGGTGCATTTCACTGCCTGCCTTGTTAAACCAGGACTGTTGCTGAATCTTCAGTGGAAACACTGAAAACCTCTGGCTTAAACTCTGAATTTAGGTCTGGTGCAACTAGATAATGACTAGGCATCAAATGGTTCAAATACCTTTTCATTACAATTGATCTCTCTTACATCCCTATCAAACTTCCTTTCAAAATTTAAAACAGCCTGAGGCTCTCCCTGTATATAAAAGTGGATCCTGCCTTTCCCATATTTAAAGAGTTGATTCCAGGGAGGTTTGCCAGGGTTTGGTTCCTCTTAAATGCTTGCTATTTCTATACAACTCCCTGAAGTGCATGATGGTTTATTTGATTTCATTAACATTTGGAAAGGATTTGAGGGATTGCATGGTTTGGTCACTACAGTAAAAAGATAATAATGCTCTTGGGAGCAGCTGAATGTGGAAATTGCATGTGAGAAGTTGCATGTCCATCCTTGGAGGCTCCAAAAGTCCTGTCTCCACGGTGTGCTCTCAACTTTTAACTGCTCTAATCGGCCAGGACCATCAGCAGCACTCATGTCAGAAGAATGGCTCTCTTCTCTCATAACATCTGAGGGCTGTTCTCATCAATGGCCCTGCCTATATATCATTTTCTAAGCACCTGACCACGCTCAAGTCCAAACTTGTTGCATATTGAAGTAATTTGGAGGGAAGGCCACCACGAGAGGAGGACTGGCTGGGATCTGGCTCTGGGTGGGGGAAACTTGAATTCACATTGCCTCTTTCCATGAGCTTGAGCATGCCTGTGGTACAGACACAGTTATACACCCTTTTCCTTCACTGAGCTCCCTCTTTTACCAGCTACAAAGTGCCAGGAGGAGTGTCACACTGCCAGAGCAGACTACTTAGCTGGTGTCCTGTCTTAAAAGCAATGTCATTTCGAGGAAGGCAGGTCGGCTGGGCTGGGCTGGGCTGCTCGTGAAGTGCTTTCAGTACTCATTGTCCGCCTGATAAGTGTTGATGTGATTCATGTATTTCAGCACCGTGTTACAAAGGTGTTTGTGGGGCACTGCAAGTTGTTTTGGTGAATTTGGCAGGGGTGTGAAAGCACTTGCAGGATGGGCACAGTTAGAGAAAGTCCGTATCTCTCAGTGTTCAGAGAGATTTTTGCAAGCCCTAAGAAGAGGTTGCAGTGGTTCTTGTGTCATAACTTGTTGCAGTGGTTTGCCCCAGAGACCTCCCAGCATTGCTTGCAGCCATGGGAAATTGCACTTCAGAGGTTGCTGTTGCAGGAGAGCAAGAATAAAATAGTGTGTGTCCTGCAGCATGTTCCTTGCTCAGGAGCACTGTCTGTGGATCAGCAAAAGTGTTGGAATGCTGGTGGTGGAATATCCAAGTTGTCTGCCTCTCTTTTGGAACTTGGTCCTTATATGTTAACAGAGTCATGAATGTGTTAGTCAGCTTTTTGAGAGGATAATACAGGGCTTTATCTCAAATCTTTGAAATCTGCTTACCTTGAAATCTGAAATGTTTTATATGACATTAGCCACTTCTTGGGATCAGGGTTGCCCTGATCCTGAAATTAAAAATGCAAAAGCTGAATTTTGTTTTTCTTTCCTTTTAGAAGCAAATATTTTGAATGAGGCACAGAAAAACTTACCAGCCTACTGTCACTGTAGTCTCTTGTGCCAGGAATTCAAGCCACAGTTTACATCCCTCCCTCCTCTCACTCTCCTTCCCTCCCCACCTCCTCTCTCTGCACCATACACGTGTTTAATCTCGGACATGGATGTAAACCTGTCTATTCCTTATTTTGCATCCTTCGAGTATTATTATAATCAGGCCAGTTTATTAAGAATTAATGCCCCTTCATGAACTGAGGATAATGGAATGGCCACATTTCCTCTTGTGTTGGACTGTGATTTACTAATAGGAGCTTCTAGGGAAAGGATCATAAAAGACTGAGGCCCCCACCTCTGGATTAATATTTAATCAGGTGTTAAGAGAGCCTTGTGTTGGATCCTAGACTTGCTAGCAGAAACCTGCAGGGGAAATGAGAGGGTCCTGCATCTTAAAGGGGCAACACAATTATAATTAAAGGCTTGCTCCAAAGCCCATGGACATAAATGAAAAACTCCTGTTAATTTGAAGACCTTTGGATCTGGCCCAAAGGGAACCAAAAATAATGAATGTTTTTGCATGTGAGACACAGAAAGACAGGCTTACTTTTAAAAAACATATTATTTCAAAGGTGTCATGGTTAACATGCGTGGTTTAAATTTAAAATGGATGGGATGGAAAGGTCTGCTGCCAAAAATATGCATCAAACAAGCTGGGGGCCAAACTGTTTCAAACTTTTAAAATATGAGAATGTGAATTCAGATGGCTTATTTCTTGTATTTCATGGCTAAATAAGCTACACTGAGAGAAGTGTGGCAGTTGATTTGTTCCAAATCTCATTATGGTTTGTGGACTACAGCTCAGTGATCTGTTTTTAAGTAGGCACAGATTGGTTTCCTGCAGTTTTCAGATAAGATCTGCACCTGATTCCCTCAATGAGCTGTACCAGAGCCTCCCCAGCCCTCCCCACCTGCAGCAGCAGCCCAGGTGTCCCTGCTCTTGGTGACACAGCCCAAAGCAGAAAGTGCCCAGTTAGCACATCTGGAAGTGCATCTTGTGCCTCTAATTTCTGCAAAGTGTGTGCCTTTTGCAGTTACTGTATCATCTTTCCAGTACTGTTGCTGGGTCATTATTTCATAATAAAGCTGAGTGTATGGATTTAGGAGAGCTTGGAATACATTCTTGACTTGGAACCCCATGTGGGTGAATGGGGTGTTGGTCACTATAGTTCATTAAACTGTGTTTTAAATTTTGTCCTATGAAAAAAGCCTCCAGCTGATGTGAAGCCCCTGGCAGGCAGCAAGGAGGCAAAAAGGAGGGTTTGTGCTGAGGCTGTCCTCTGCAGGTGAGGGGGGACAGGAAGGGCTGCTCTGCTCCTGCAGTGCCTGAGAGAGAACAAACTTGGACCATGGCAGATCTCTCTTCCTGCCAGAAAGAATACTTTGCCTTTTGGTGAGCGGGTGTGGCTGCTCATCTGAGCTGATCTGTATGACCTGGTGTCATCCTTTTAAAACTGGCCTTTCAAGCCAATAGCCTCGGTCTGTGTGAAAACACATTCTCTTCCCCCAGGAAGGTGGCACAAGCAGGTGCTCCGGGTGGCTCAGCAGCACCTTTGGTATTTCAGCACAGTCTGCCATGTCCCAGCTCCCTGTGTTTCAGTTGAGCTGAGTTTGCATCTGCTCTCCATCTATGCTGGTTTTGCATTTGTGCTCAATACAGCACAGTCAGGGGACAGTGACCAGGACTGTGTCGGTGTCAGGGCATCTCTCACTCCCTGGGTACCTCCTCGGGGTGCCTTGCACAAGTTATGTTGGTGCAGTATAATATGGGATGATGACGGGGTGTGTTAAGTCTGGCTAATTTAGGAAATCTGCTGGTCTTCCTTCAGTTGATTTTTAGCTGTTTGCATTGAAGAAAAAGGAACAAATCCTGTTCAAGTGCTTGTAGGAGTGATAAATCCTCTGGGAGAGCATTGGTTGTACAATTTCTGTTCTTTGTGTTTGCTTTTGCTGTTGTATTTTGAGCTTGAAGTGCAGTTTCCCTGCGAAGTTACAGCTGTTTCTGACCTACAGAGTTCAACGGGGACGTGCAACATGCTGCATCTTCCAAAGCAGCAATGGAACTGAACTTCTTTAGGTCACAGGGTCTTGGGAGATACGTATGCTACAACCCATTTTTCATCTTGTGTAGGCCAACCAGCCCCCACTGAGGAGAGCAGCACAGTTCTGGGGAGAGCAGATTGTGTGTTTAATGTAGAACAGTGACATTAGGAAAGCAGGGAGTGTGGCTGTTGGTGTTTGCAATGAGCAGTGGAGCCACAAAGTTTGATTGTACCCTCAAGTTTTCAAGGCAATTGAAAATAGGCTGCATGTTTTTGCTGGCTTTGTTTTTATCATCTTGAGGTCTTTGCAGCTGTCTCAGGCTCCATGAAAAGTGAGGATGCCCAATTCCAGCATTTTCAAGTACAGTCAGTGTCTTTGAGGATCCCAAGCACAGAGGCACGGGGGATCCAGAAGGCACGTGCCAAGCAGGGAGCAGGAATGGGAGGGGAACCTGCATCCTCTGGATCTCAGATGTGCTCCTGAGCCACAAAACTGAACAACCACCTTGTAATAATTACTACCAGAGAAAGACTTTCTCTGAAAACTTCTTTCCAACACTGTATAATAGGCAAGGCTTTTTTCAGATTTTTCTTCCAGCTCATTTAAATTTAGGAACCTTCCCTGTTGCTCATGAATCTCAAGGAAAAATGCAGATGAGAGAAGTTCAGTCTGTGTGCAGCCACTGTAGATGAATCTGGGCAAGGTCTTTCCTCCTGCTGGCTGGAGGTCAGGAGCCAGGGCTGCATTAAAACACCTCAACAGAGCAGTGCCCAATTACAGTTTCTTGTAAGGTCTGGAGACTGAGAGACCATTACTACTGGATGGGAAGAGCTGGATGTCCCCATCATTTGGTGGGAGATGACAAATGATCCAAGAAAGCTGAATGGTGTTTGAAATGGAGGAGAGAAGGGACTTTTGCTTCTAATGAAACAGTCACTGCTGCTTTGTGATTCAGCCTGCTGCCCTCTCTTGAAAAGAGGACCGAACTGTCCATTAGTGGCACACAGCACTGCAATAAAACTTAGGAAAATTATTTATTGCTGCATCAAGCTGTACAGTTCCTTCTTAGAAAGCAAGATATAGCAGAAATGGGGTAAAGGCCAAGCATTTAGCATTAAGTTTCCAAACACTAAGGTCTTACCTAATGTGCAATGTATCCTTTGCAATTAAGGACAGAAGTTAATGAAGTTTCTGACAGGCCTTATTTTTTCCCCAGGGGAAGTTTGGCAGTCTGGGGCTGGCCACAAAGTAAGTTATCTCCCATTCATACAAAACTCAGCTTTGCTTAGAAAAGCTTCATTCTTTTTCTCAGAACATACCTATTTACCTTGCTTACCCCCTTATTTCCCTTTTTTTTTTGTTTGTGTATTTTTTTGTTTTTATTTGTTTGTTGTTGTCTTTTTTAAGAGAGAAGTCTTTTTTACAGGTACTGTTGTGTGGGAGTTTGTTGGCTGTGCAGTCTCTCCTCCAACCAGACCTTGTCCTCTCTTTGTCTAAGAGCTTCCAGTAGCTAAAGGCCGGTACCTGATCTGATCAGGCAAAGGCTTCCTCTTCATGTGGTCAATGGGAATTTTGCCACTAACTTGTTAGAGTCAGGATTTCAGCCTTGATGTTCTCACTGAGATATTGATTATACACAGTGGAAAACACAACAAAACATTTTATCAGAAAAACAAGCACAAATGTGCAAATAAAACCACAGAGATAATAAAGGTCAGAGCTGTTTAATGGGGCTTCATAAAGTTATGTATCACTTAAATCCTAATTAACTCCAGGGCATTTCTGTGGGATTTAATAAATAGGCTTGTGGAGAACCTCTCCACAGGGTTGAATTTCAACCTTTGCAAAGAAAATGGGAGGAGGTTAGTTTTCATTAGGCATCTGTGTATTTTGCTCCCAAAGTAGCATTTAGGAAAATGGCCACAAACAGCACATGCAGGGTTAGAGCTGGCAATTTAATCTGCAGGCAGGAACATATAAAATCCAGGATAGGCCAAAGTTTGCTGTGACTGTTGTATAATGGAAGCACCCAACAAGTGGCATTTCAAACCTCTGAATTTACCACAGCCTCATGGACTCTGCAGGATGGATATTTTCTTTGGGTTTCTAGTTTTTTAAGTGCTTTGCCCATCGTGGAAACAAGGGGGCTGCACCAGTGGGGGTGCAGCTGAGTGGTGATGCTACAATGCAGGAGAAAAGACCAAAAAAAAAAATCAATTTATTCTGTGGCTTACAATTTATTTCATGGTTGGGGAAATATCAGTTTAAGTGATGATTGTGTTACCCAAGTATGCGGTCCACTGGCTCTGTGTCTAATATAAACAATTACTGTATATGGGTTGCATGTGTGGTTATGATGTGGTGCTGTGGGGCTGAGATTTTATCAGGTTTGGGCTGTTCACATCACTCCCTAATTCCAACTTTCCCCTTTGGTCACATTCTGAGGGTCTGTGTAGGTCATCCCAAATGAATGCGAGCAAAACCTTTGCACCACCAGTCTCTGATCATATATTCCATCCTTGGCATGTACTGCATAGGCATGTTATGAATTCAGTGCTTGAGGAGTCTTTAAAGGGACTCTACCTTGGAAGGGTTGGCTTCTTCAATGACAAAAGTCCCATGGAACAAACTGCTGGGGGAAAAAAAATATAATTTATAAGACCCTCTGGATATGATTTCTTTATAATGTAATAGCTTGGTGATTCTCTGTGACATCTGAACAGTTTCTGGCAGTGCAGGGATAAGTGGTTTGAGCTCTTTGGAAGTCCCCTGTTCCATAGCAGGTTTAGATTGCAGGACACTGTACCCTAAAGCTACCACTTTCTGGACTCATCCTGCCATTCTCATCATCTGCTTTCTGAATTTGCATCACAGAAAAACTGGTTTCAGGATTTCAAAATGTGGAGATAAAAGCACATCTACTCCTCTCGGCCTCATTCCTGAATCCCAGCAGTGCAGCTGGAGTTCGAGGGTCCGTGCCTGGTCTGTCACTGCAGACAGACGTCTTGTCAAAGCCTGACTGTGGTTTTGTGTGCCGCCCCCAAAGGCTCTTGCCTCCCGTCGTGCAGAGTTTGGCAGGTGAAGAGCCAGCCAAGCTCTCCCTGACAGGAGATGTGGAAAGAAGCCCTGTCACAAGGTCTCTGAAAATAGTCAAAGCTCTGCTTTTGGTTAGGAAGGAGGGGAAGAGATAGGACAGTGTTCCTTTCCCAGCAGGCAGAGAAGAGTTACTCTCTTGGCATGGCATTTCAGTCTTGCCTCTTATTCCAGTTCCCTCCCCCCATTCTCCCTTCAGCTTTAATATCTGGGTTTGTCTGATTTTTAAACTGGGTTATTTGAATGTCAAACTTTCAATAACACTTTAACAGAGGTGTCCATTAACCCATGCTAAATTACAGCAGAACATCTCTGGAAATACATGTGACATCCACATGAATACCAAATGAATTCATTAGGATCGGCGCTGTTACAATGAATACCAAATGAAACCCCCAGTGATGGGGACATCATCTCTCTGTGAGTAATCGACAGCGTTCCTTTGGCACTCCTCAAACACATCAGCTGTTTGTTTCCACTGATGAGAGGTGGCAGTCTAGGTTTTGGTTAGATAAACAAATGATGACACCAATAATCACTTAGTTGGTGGCTGTAATGCTTCATAATCACATCCTGATATCATGCACACTGGAAGCAGTGCTGCACTTTTTATGCATAATGAATCCCAAACACTTCATAGAAGGTGATAACTTTCTTTGACCACTGAATATATTATTTATAAAAGTGCTCCAGTCCCTTCCCCCTCCCACCCTTGGAGATTCTTTTGAAATTTTTTTTTTTATCAAGTAGAATACACTGGTAGCACATCTTAGACTATGAGGTCTCTTCTTATACATAATTTATAAAACAATTTACAAGTGATTTATTTTTAGCAATAAGATAAAACATGGTGTGAAGGGTTTTGCCAATGGAGATATAGATGGTTTGGGAGTAATACTTGTGGAGGAGCCCGGGGGTCAAGTGAAAATTATTTTTCTGCTTTTCCCTGAGGTGGAAATCTTAAGGAACCTCCTTCTGCACCTGTTTGCAGAGTGAACTAAACACACACACTTCCTAAAACTGCACGAAGTCGTATGGCACCATGTTTTAGATGGCCTTGAAAAATACCCTACAACTGAACATCCTGGTAATTCGATCTTGATGGACACAGAGTGTCCTTTCCAGTTTGGTTTAATGACTGGCTGGTTGAAGGCTTCCTGAGTGGCGGAGCTGCTGATGCCCACTTAGATGATATAACCTCTGGCTGATAATTAACACCTCGCTGATGAAGAGGAGGGTTGTGCTGCGTCCCCTCTCCCAGGAGATGGCAGTGTTTAAGAGCAGTAGCAGAGCACCCTCCTCGTCGTGAACCTCCTGTACGTGCACCAACCCTGGGTCTCAACGCAAGTATCATGGTAGCAGTCTGCTGGGAGAAGGAAAATGGATTGACCCAAGGATGGAGAGAGGGACTGCGTTGCAGCAGAACATGTTTATGTCAGCTGTGGTGGCCTTTGATTTGAATTGCTGTTTTGGGCTTATGTGCAGCAAGATGTTCAAAGATGTAGACCTTGTGGTTTGCTCTGTCCCAGCCTGAAGCCGTGTGTGCTGCAGCAGGAAAACCCAACTGACTGCCTTCCCCTCATGCTAAATACCATTTCATACTAGCCACAGTTTTCTGCAAAACTAACCCCCCCCATTTCTACAGGGCCCTTCCCTTGGAGTGATGGTTACCAGCAAAGCACAAAATGTAATGAGCATCAGAGGCAGCATGTGCTTATCCAGTAACCTCTGCACGAGGTCCTGCCCTTCTCTTTCCAAACCTCTTCCAAGGGATGTCAGGAAACATCACCAATTCTCACTGGCCATGTAGCAACACCGGTCAGAAGTGATCCCCTCCTGCTGTGGCCACCAACTGGTGGCTCTGAAAATCGAAATTACAGGTTGGGTTTTCCAGCATTGCAGGTTGCACAGCCGTTTGTAGCTGTGAGCTGTGCACCCAGTGGGCACTCTGCTGGTGTGCTGAGAGCTTTGGAACTTTACTCTTCATGTGACTCTGTAAGAAGACAAAGAATAAGACTCCAAATCTCCAGTCCCTGTTTCTCATGTAAAAGACTGAGCTGGTTCTGACTTCTGGCATTTATGTGTCAGAGCTGGGGAAATGTGTACCCACTGTGGGCTTCCAGGTAGGATCAGGGCATCTGGAGGTGCCCTTCTTAGAGGGAACACCCTCCTGGAAGGTTATCTGAGAGAGTAAATCTATGACTACTTAACTAGAAACTTAATCAGTGCAGTGCCCATAGCTGTGTTGTGTTCAGCTACTGAAATGACTGTGACATAAGAGGAGAGGATAGAAATTTGGGATATTCAGCCACTTTTGGGGGTCAAATTAAAAAAAAAAAAAAAAAAGGGAATAAGCTGAAAGCACAGTCTGGGTGGTTCTGGGGTCTGCCTTACTGCAGAATTCCTTTTGCATACTCCACTCCTCCTTGTGTCTCGCTCCTGAGCTGCCAATGAGCTCTCCATTGTGCAGTCCTGGCCTTGAAATGGTTCAGCCTTCCAGCTCCCAGGAACGTAATTTCCTGCTGATCTATTTGTTGAAATTAGCATCTACAAAGTTACCTCCATGAGCAGCCCAGACTTTGGCTTGGGAAAGCTGGGGACATACAACCTGGAAACCTGTAAAAGCAGGCACTGCTTTCCTTTGCATCCAGAATTCAACAGAGCTGTCAGATAACACATGAGAGATGGTTAATAATAAATTAAAAACATTGCAGCCACAGGGAAACTGCATCTCTCCCCTCCCCCCAGATTCCCCCCTCCCTTCTGCTTTTTTTCTACCCCATGGGCTTAATCAGCATCAAAGAGTAACAAATCCAATAAAATGTTTCCCTGAGCCAGGAACCAGCCTGAACTGGATAACACACACTCTCTCTCTCTCACACACACACACACACACACACACCAGCCTTTCTCCTCTCCCCCTGACTGCCAGCCCCTTTGCAAAACAGCTGACAGTCGAGGTAGAGATGGAACAAAGGAAGAGATGGGGAATGGGAAATCACAGAGACACCCCTATCTCTCATCTGGTGCTGGAGAGCTCTAACAGGCCTCCTGTGCTTTTAGGCTACTGGTTCAGAAGGAGTTTTTCTGGCTCCTGGCTTGGTTTTTATCCCACTAAGATCAGAGATTCAGTGGAGGGAATGGGAAGAGGAAAGCATACATGCATTTCTGCTGGTTTTCCCCCTTTGAACACTGGATTCAAGCAGCAGCAGTTTTGTCAAATTGCAGCAGGTCACACACAGACCTCTGATGGTTTCATGGCCGTGGTGCTCCAGAAGTACCTGCCAGTGCCTTGCTCAGCTGAGAGCAGGGGATGCTGTGACAGGAGAGCTGCCAGGACCCAGCAAGGGTTCATGTGCTGACCCTTCCCCACCCTTGCAGGCTCCTCCTGTGCAGCAGCCCCTCTTTTCACAGCTGGGGGTGATGTCCAGCAGTCCTGAGCAGGAGGAGAAGGTGGTGGTGGGTTGGATCTTCAGGGGTGAAAATCACTGAGTGTGTTTGAAGTCAGTGGGCTGACGTTGCTTTTCTGTAGCTTGAGATTCAGCCTAAGGTGTCACCTGTCTAATGGCAAGCACTCCAGTGCTTATAGCACTAGAAGATTAAAAAAAAAAATTAGAAAAGGGTTAGCAGGAAGAACTAAGGAGAACAGAGCCTCAGCAAGTTCTTCATTCTGTGCTGCTCTTTGTGGATTACTTCTAGAGGTATGTCTGTGTCCCCCGAAGCTGTAATATCTAAGCACTTCCTAGTTATTAATACTGTGAGTGCATCTCCTCCATAGCCTTGGAGAGAGAGTTGCCATCGTTTCTGTCTTGGAGATGAAAACTGGAGCACAGAGGAAGGCAGGTTTTGCTCATGGCCATGCAGAAGAGCCTATGGCAGAGTTAAGAAATGAATCCACATAACTCAAACGCTGCTATATCAGATCATAGCTGGAAGAACATCCTTGCCTTTGGCCTGTCTGAGCTGTAACTCTTTCAGGTGAGTTCAGGCATCAAGTCTGCTCTGTGCCGAGTCCAGCTTTCTAAATCTATGCGAGAATGTAACCAAGCTAAAGTTAGTGATTTCTACTTTTAGGCTAATGGACATCTGGACAGGGAGCCCTTTGTTACTTGAAAAGTTTGACTGAGCCTTCCAATTGAAGCAAATTGGCCGTGCATTTTGTCTGTGCATATCTCCTTCAAATGAGAGCCCCAGAACCTGCTCACACTTGATGTACATCACAAGGTGGCATTTTTCATCAGAATAGCTATTTGTACTGTGTTTCCTGTTCTGTAGCAGTTTCTGTGTGTTGCAGTGCTGTCCATGGATGCTCTCACCCTGCTTAATATCTGTCTCCCAAAAGATGTTCTGTGACTGTTGTTTGTGTGGACAGGGTAGGTGTAGGATGAGAGGAGCCTGGGGCTCCTGTGCTTCCCAACTGGACAGGGCTGGATCACATCAATGGCATGTACAGTATTAGCCATGAGAGGCACTGGAGGAGGTTGATGTGGAGCTGCTGCTGAAGGATTTCTGTCACAGCACTAAAAAACACTTGGTTAGAGAGCAGAGTCCCTTGGATTCATGGCCATGCAGGTCTCTCCCATGAGGAGCTGTAGCACTGTGCACTAGCCAGGCTTTAATGGATGAGTTCAGAAACTCCCAAAGAATTCCTATGGAAACACAGATGACATCTGCATTATGGCCATAATTAATTAACCGATCAATTATCATGACGAATGCTATTTTAATGAATCAGTTGCAAATCATTTTCAGTTCTTCTGGTTTTCACTGGGAGCACATTAATCATGGCAGACTCTTTGGGTTGCAGAGGAATGCAGGATGTAAATCCAAGACCTGAGTACATCTTTAAAAGAGGTGAGCCAGGTTCTCAGTAATCAGACTTGGGCGCAGGTATGGAAGGCTCTCCTGAAGGGCTAGAGGATCTTTCAGATTTGGAAAAATAGTGCTGGCACATCATAGCAATTGGCCCCCTGCATGAAACAAGCAGATCTGGAATGACCCGGGACTGGGATGGTTTTTCAGACACTTTCATATAAGGACTTTCTTGCTAATTCCATTTGTACTGGGGGAAAAAAAAGGTAAAACAATGCATGGCAACTGTTTTTGGAATGTTGGATAAACCATACTCATTTTGGGTTGGTTTGGTTTGGATTTCTCCTGACATTAAATGAGAATTCTTGTAGCTTTGTATAAATTCAATTGCCTTTGGCAATGGTGCACAGGAGCAGTGGCTTTCTGAATGGAACCAGTTGAAGTACTGGGCTTCAATCTGTTCTTGAATGTCTGCTTGGACATTGCATTTATTTTCAGTGTAGTGTTCACTTACTCCTGTGGAGGGCTTGTATGGTTCTACCTTCTCTGAAAGCTTCTAAGTAGTGTGAGAACTGAAGCACTAATTTAAATTAATGATTAGACTTCAGCCCTTGGAAGTAATCTTGATTTATCAGAGTTGTTGCCAAAATTCACTTACGGCTCATGGAATTAGCCAGAAGATGTGTCTGGCTTGGGCTGTTTTGTACAGCTGTGCCTGAAGCTCTTTGGAGCTGGAGTTGCCACAGGGAAATGCAACAGATACATCCCAACACTTATGGCACTGGAGTGACACAGGAAGCACAGGAGGAAATAGTGGATTTGTGATGTGGGTGGGGGTTTATTTTTTAATTATTTCATTTTAAAGAAGAGAAAAAAGCAGTAGGTTAAAACAGTTCTGAGCCAGTTTGAGGAGAATGATTGGCTCTGCCTTTCGGGACATTGTACTTGAAAGAAGAGGATCAAAATGGCAAAAACCTAAATCAACTAGAAGATATGTGCAGTAATCCACAATGTCAAGCTTGAGCCAGAGGTAGTTTTATACTGTATGTAATGATATAAATTTAATTTAGGAACTGATCTCTGTAATGTACCTGTTATGAATAGCTTATTTCGCTTGCAGCTAAGAAATATGTAGATATCCTTCCTGCATGAGTGAGGGAGCATCATGGGATGGATTTGGGGTATTGTATGACATTGTTTTTGCTTGCCCTGTTGGTGTAGCAGGTCAGAATGAAGTTAGAAGTAGTTTTGTAATGAATTTAATGGCTTGGGTAGGTAGAAAGCACTGGATTTTTTTTAAATTTTTTTTTTTTGTAGACACAGGTATTATAATTGAGATAATGTTTTCCTTCGGTGTTTATTATATGTGGCACCCTAAAAGGCATAATTTTGGCAAATGTGAGCTTAATATTTGTTTCATGAAGCCATACAAAATATCTGTTGACTTTTGGAAGCCCTTGGAAACACCCATCTTCTGATGGGATGTGGGCACCCAATTCATGTAACAAACACAAAAGCTTCAGAGTAGTCCTGACATGACTATATTAAAAAATGTGGGGAAATATTTGTGGGATATTTTTTGGAGTCTTTACACTGCTTTACTGGCAATCACACGAATTTTATATCTGTCATGAAATCTCCTGACATTTCCACCAACATGTTGCAAGGAGGTCATTAGAACAATTACTGAGATGTGGGAAAAGAAGTAGCATTCCATAGCATCAATTGCCAGCCCTGCCATCTCTAAGCAATTAAAAGCCATGAGAACAAAAACTGGACATTTTTCTGGCCTGTGTATCAAGAGGGTGCACCCACATTTGTTTTTGAGGTTTTCTGCATTGCTGTAGCACTTGGACGTACATTCTTGAAAACGATGAAGCTGTTTTGGGAAAATTGAAGTCAAATGAAAAAAAAAATCTCAAGGAGACTCTTAATTTGATCCATTAGAAGTCACTGACTTGTTACACTTTAAGGCTGTATAGAAACTATGAACTGTCCCATGGGAGATGAACAAGTTTTGTTAGAGATCAGTTTGGTTTTCTGAGGTGCCATCAGGTTTTGCTGAAATGGTTTTGAACCTGAAGCAAAGAGTTGGGCCAGTCCCACAGCTACAGTTGCCCATAGTCCCTTCAGGCCTCAGCCTGGCCAGTTCAGGTGGGCTGAGCAGGAGCAGTGTCTGGGGACATCACCCTGGTGATGGGGGTAATGGTGTTTCTGGGCTCCCAGCTCCTCACCCATCTCACTCTTGGAGAGAGACTTTTCACCAGGGCATGTAGTGATAGGACAAGGGAGAATGACCCCAACAAAAAGGGAGAGAAAGTTTAGATTAGATATTAGGAATAAATTATTTACTCAGAGGGTGGTGAGGCCCTGGGCACAGGTTGTCTATAGAGGTTGTGTGCTCTCCATCCCTGGAAGTGTCCAAGGCCAGGTTGGATGGGGCTCTGAGCAACCTGGTCTAGTGGAAGTTGTCCTGCCCATGGCAGGGGGTTGAGACTAGAGGATTTTTGACATCCCTTCCAAGCCAAACCATTCCGGGATTCTGAGATTCCAGGATTCCAACCTGTTGCCAGCAACCTGTGGTTTTCACAGGCTTTTGGATCTCGGAGGTCTTTAATTGCCAAACGACTGTGACAGATTTGAAAATGAATGTGGCACTTTTCAACACGGAGTAGTAATGGCAAAATGACTGAGATGCTATTTCACCCTTGCTTGGCAGGGCTGGGTGATGCTGAAGCCAACAAAAATTTTGTCAGGCTTGGGCTGCAGTGACAAAGGCTGTCTGACTTGCTGTAGTCCTCTAGGAAGATATTGGGACATCTGAGAGATCACAATTCATTCTGGAAGTGACATATTTCAATATCAAAGTTGAACTTCACTTCCATGACGTGATGTTGATTTCTGAATCCAGATGGAAAAAATTCCCAAACTTGAGTAATTGAATGGAGCTCATCTCTGGTTTCCTGACCAGCTCTGTTTCTCCTGTGGCAATAAACTGGAGTCCTTGAGAAAATCGAGTACTGAAAGAGCTGAGGAATGGGTGTATCAAAAGGCTCAGCCAGTCTCCCTCTGTCAATAAGGCACTCAGGATTATTGCCCTGGAGACTCAGAGACGAGCCTGCTGATGGGGTGGCCATTAATAAAACAGGGCAAAATATTGGTGAGGTCTGTCTGAGACCTGCTTTGAGTTTGTGGAAACACTTTTTAGTCTCCTCAGATCCAGGTACATGATCTATTCCATTTAAGTCCTAATTTTAGCAGAAAATAAACCAGACCAGGCTTTCCTCACTTGGGTGAGGTATTTCAGTACATTATGTTGCTGGACCTTGGTTTTGGACTGTAGGAACAAGGACCAGTTGATTGATCAGCAGCACTGCATCTTCCTTGGCCTGCCTCTGGGTAAGGCCAGGTTTGCCTGCCCTCTTACCACCCGGGTTTTATCACTGCTGTGGGAACATGAGGTTGGTAATTTGGACAAATGATACAACTGCAGAGCACGGGGTCTGCAGTGGGTCTGGTGTCTCCTGCACGGGGTGGGAGGCTGATAGAGCCAAGAGGTTTTGTGGAAGCACCTGTCCCTGGTTGGGGTGACTGAGCCAATCGGTCCTGAGCCTTCAAACCAAATCCCTGGAAACGGCACTACTGTTGGAGAGGTGATGGCTTGCACTTTCCCAAACAAAGCACAGCAATGTTTCCTGTAATTGGAACCAAAGAGACAACTTAGTGCTTTGTAATCTGTGGGTGGGGAGGCACTGTTGAGTCAGGAAGCCCCCAGAGGGTGCTGGCTTTACTGGTTTCAGCTGTGAAATCAAAACACATGCATGAGTCAGGCCAGTGGTTAAGTTCTGCTCACTTTGAGGCCCTGGCTTTGATTAAATTCATGTGTCATTTTCAAAGGTCCATGTTTAGCTTGGTTTTAGATCATGCTTGCATAATTAGTTTATTTAAACTATGTCTCATGTTAAATCAGATTTTGCCCATGGACTTAAGTACAACTATGTAATAAGATATACCTATTAAACAGATGTTTAATCTTAATGACTATGTTCTTGACAATCAATTGAAATTGAACATCTAATAACTACATTGCAGCTAGGCATATCTCTTTGCATTTAATAAGATACTATAGTAATATAATTATAGTAATATAGGATATTATACATAACATATTCATGGCAATATACCAATGTTTGTATAATACATATAATATATATTAAAAAATTGCCTGAGAAATGAGGAGGCTTTACCTCAGCTCATCATTTCCCTGAAGGGAAAGCACAAAAAAAAAAAGCCCCAAACCCAAAATGTTATCCTCTTACAGAGGAAACAATTTGTATTGGCACCTGACACTACTTGTCCTGTAATAACACCATGTCCACAGGTCATCACCCCGAGTATTACTCACCCCGAGTAAAGTCCAAAGCAGTGGTGCTGCACAGCAAAGCCCAGGCTTATGTTCACGTGCCTGGGGAGTGGTGAGATAGTTTTCTTTTTTCTTCTCCATTCAACAGGGAAAAAAATTAAAAAGGGGGGGGACACTATTAAAACTAAGGTGAACAATTAAAGCAAATATAGATGTGGAAACACTTGTTGGAAAAAAAAAAAAAAGCCAGCCAACTCAGTACTTATTGGAATTGTGCTCCTAGTTGTCTGTAAATATGACACTTCTGCATTTGTGCACCCAAGTCTCTGATTTGTGATTGTAACCAATAAACGAGCCATTTCATTAATAGATCCCACAGAATATTAGATTGTCCCATGAATTCTCTCTGGTAGTCCTGACTCCAGAGCTTTGTGTTCTGCTGTCATGACGTGTGCAAATGATTTGGTTTATATGTCTTTGGCCTGCTCCTGTACCATAACTGTATACTAATAGCCATTTAAATATAAACCCAAATAGATTCGTAATGTTCTGTTCAGAATTAGCAAGTATGTGTCAAAGAGCCTATTAAAACACTTGAATATTTTGGTAGTTTTGCAGTATTTTAGGATTTCATTTTTCTAGGCTCGAGTTCGAAGAGGCCTTTAAGCCCATGCTTAAATCTATCTTTCCAGCAAATCTGTTGCACATGTGTTGAGTATTAAGTGCATGCTAACTAGAAATAAGCTGATTAACTTTTGTCTTATGGTTGGACTAACTATTCATTGAACTGTATAGAAAACTTTCCATTGCATCCAATGAGCCCTGAGCTAAACAGTTTAAAAATGTGGTGGAGAGAGAGTGGGAAACAGGTGGGTTAAAATTGGAATGGATGATGTGGTATCTTTTGGGCTATTGAATATGTATAGAATGGAGCTCTTGTTAATGCAAATTACAAACATGTTTCAGAATCTGTTTTGTGGCACATGCACAGAGCAGTGATGGACTAGTAACATATGAAAGACATATTGATGATGGTAAACATTAGCTCGGCATTCTGGTTTCCAGCATTGCTCAGAATGGGAGGGGGGGGGGAGTCTTCAAACTTTTCATAATCCATAAAAAGAGTTATCAAGGTCTCTTTTTGCTCAGCCTCCCAGATTCCTCTTGAAAAATTAGCCTGTTTTCCCTGAGCATCTCTTTCCCAGTGCATTATATTTTCCCCACGCTTGCCTGTGTTAATTTTTGTTAATATGGTTGTTGCCATCTTTGCACTAAAAAAATGCATGAAGGAGATAGAAGTGTGTGTGTGTCTGTGTTCTCACTTCCCCCCTTTCCTCATCTAGCTCAGAGACCAGGGATGGGGGTGGGGGTGAAGAAGATACTTCAAAACATATTCTTCCATCGTATGCCGGGTTTGGAGTGTAAAGGCAGTGAATTCTCCAGAGGGAAAACCTGTTTTGGTGGCCTTTTTGAAATTGTTTTACTGGAGGGCACCTCTAGCTAACACTGTGCTGGGTTAAATTAGGGCTAGAACTTCTCAAGAGACTGTTTTCACCACTGACTTTATTCCACCTCCTTTACCCCTAATTTAGGCTGGGAGAGGATGATGCTCTGCGTTTTGTTTTAGGTCCTGTTTTGCCTTCTCCATTCTGTTGGTAATTTTTCCACACACCTTTGTTGAAGACAGTGATTGCGAACACATCCAACTTAATATTCAACTCACGCTTTAACTTAACAAGTAGTTCAAAGATTAATTACCATGTACCTTGCAGTTCATAGATTCTATTATGATATAGCTCAAGCAAAGGGAACAGGGGGAAAATCCAGCTGATTAGCCTGTGATTATGTGTTAGCCCGTGCTCGTGGTCTTTGGTTTGTTGTCACTGCGTGATGCAAGAACTGCTGCGTGGTTATGGTTTCCCATCTGCATTAATTTTAATGTAGTTGATGAGTTTTTAGGACTGGGGAAAAAAAAAAAAAGTAGTGGCAATTTTTGTCAGGTTAGTACAGCTAAAATTGTTAATGCCTTAAGAGGCGAAGTGAATCTCAGTGGTGGAAGGAAGGCAGTTGTTCTCACAGGTGGCTGTCTGGGCTGTGGCTGATAACAGAGTCAGGCACTGCCCCACACCTGGGGTGCACATCTGAGCAGGATCTGCCCTGGCTGTGCTGGTGCTTCTGGCAATTTCACCAGAGCACAGGGTGGCAGCTACACTGGGGCTGGTTCCCCCCAGCAAGCTGGCTCCAGGAGGCACTGGGAGACTTGGAACTTGCACAGAGAGACCACAGTGAGCTGAGCAACCTGGGCATGGTGTCCCTGCCCATGGCAGGGGGTTGGAGTGAGATGATTCTGTGATTCTATGATTCTGTGTCATACAGATGCACAGCTGAGTTAGTGTCTTGTCTGGGCATTTCTGATTTGGTAGTATCAGGCCTAAAACTGCATTTATCACCACCTCAGAGTGTAGCATCTATAAGAGTGGATTTAGCAATGTGCAGAAAGCCCCAGATGAAGAGTTTATCCTGTTGTCCCTCTGCTAATAGCCCAAGTTTGGTGTTTTGAGACTTGCAGAGTGAGACCTGTCAGGGATGTGATTAGAATTTCCCTCCTGCTCTGTTCTCACTGCAAACATCTTGCTGTTCCTCTTATTCTAGAGTAAATCGATTAGGACTCAATAAAAAGCGCGGCCAGAACCCGCTTGTCACTTCTTAAACGTCTCAGCCTGTTTGGAGGCTTTGCCTGAATCCCTGAGCAAGTGGGAGCTCTTCTAGTGTGAATTCCCCACATCTATAGTTTCCCTGGCTAACAAGGGAAGGCAATATACATAGGACAGAACAGGTTTCTATTCAGCCGTGGAGAAAGCACTTGTGAATGTTGCAGGAAATGAGATCTTAAGTCAGTGCATGAAACAATCTAATCCATCACAGCCCCTAGAATGGCCCCTCATAACTCAGGGGCTGTCATAGCCCTTTGTGTGCACGAAGGCAGTTGTGGAAGAAGTGACGAACTGCGCACATATTCTGCTAAATCCGTTCTGGCAGCTGAGGTAATATATTTTCAATGCCAAGTCACATAATTTTACTTTAGCTCATTTGACTCCAGGCTACAAAGCTATTCCAGAAAACAAAGGGATGGTGTTTGAATAATGAATAATAATGAATTTAATTCTCTGGGCTTGTGCTGGGCTGAAGCCTCTAGGAGGTTAAATGCAGATAAAGTAATGGAAAGGAAAAGTTTTACCTTACAGAATGGTGTTGTTTTTCTCTAGTTGTCTGGATTTCATTAGGCATTGGTACCTTTGGATGGATGCAGCTGGCATATCAATTTAAAACTAATGTATAATTAAGTATGATTTACAGATTTACACCTACAAAATATTACAGAATTACTCTCAGCATCTTCTTCTTGCCTTCTAGTTGTTTTTGTTTTTTTCCCCTCTGTCCTGTTATTTTCTCTTGCTTTTGATAGTTGTAGACTTTCACAGTAGTTGCAAGGAAATCTGAGTGTATTCTTGCACCATGGTAGATAAATATACACTCTTTTCCAGTGTCACCCAACACCCTCAGCTGATAATTCAGTGCTTTTTAGGAAAGAGGGAAGGCAACAGTCCTGTAGTTCTGGGCAAAGAGGTGCTGCCTGCCTGAACAACACTGAACATGCACTTGTCCTGACACTACTGATACCAGGTTCATACCCATGGCAGGTGGGCAGGCAAGGAGAGGGTTTCCCCCACAGAGAGATCCTGGCAGGCAGCTTCATGGGAGACTTCAATATTAGTCAATTTGCCACAGACAGAATTAATTAAACACCACTGCGCTCTGGGTTCTTAATTGCACCTTATCCCTTTGAGAACTCCCCTTTCCTGAAGTGTTTTTAAGGGAGTATGGATTTGTTCACAGATTTGTAGGTTGTTCACAGAGTTGTTTAAGACTCTGGAAGCTTCACACAGGCAGGTCCAGACAAGCAGGGCTGTGGAGAAGTGCTACAGGTGCTTGTCTGGGAGGTCTTGCCCATAGTGGAGAGGAAGCTGGTGAATATGTGCACGAGGATTCCACAACCTTTGTGTTCCTTGGACAGTACTGCACATGGCTGTGTTTGGTCAGAGATGCTGTTCCGGCTCAGCTGCTTCCTCTGCACGTGGGTCTTTGTCTGCAGACCCTCAGAGTCTTGGTGTCCTCAGGCCATAACGAGGGACTGCCGGGCGAGCTCTGGGAAGGGTGAAATCAAAATGTGAAGGCAGGAGCAGCAAACTGAGGCAGAGACTGTGTGTGGCTTCCATGAGAGCTGCAGGAAAACCCTGGTGAGGTCATCCTTGGAGAAGGTGGAAAAGGCCCATGGCCAGGGGAAGAGGGGGGACTCATTGCTGGCCAAAGCTGGGATGTGCCAAGAGAGTGGGCGGCAGACATGGGGCATGTGCAGCCCTGACCTTTCCTGTGTAACTCCATGGCAGGTCTTGTCCAGCCTGAATGATTCTGAGCAGTGGAAATCAGAGAGATACCAAAGATTCTGCATCATAGTTAATTCATGGCAGAAGAAGAGATGAACCAGGAAGAGGAAGTCACCTTCAGAAACAGTTTGATAAGTAATTAAAAAGGAAAAAATCCAGAGGCTCATTAGGCAAAGTGGGTCATGAAGAGCCAGAACATAAACAGTGTTTTCTGATGCTAAAGAAGAAAACAGATTTCTATAACAGCTCCATGTGGGATGTATGTTCTTTGTCTGCAGCCTGAATGTGGCAATACTTTGTTAATTTGAGAGAGTGAGAAAGTGAAGCTGATTATAAACAGAAATGCAATAGTCACTCAGGCACCATGTGCATGGAACTTCGAGCGAGCTCCACTGGAGGTCCAGGCACTGAATATTTGCAGGATTATGTGTCATCTCGTGGATCTGTTTTCACAGCCCAAGCCATCTGGCATACAGGAGTAAACAAACAGCAGAAAAGATAATAAGTAAACTGATTTTTAACTGTTTTTTTTTTCTCCAGTCCTAATACTGTAGGAGCTAAGGAATTTTGATTCCTGACACAGATTAATTTTAGATTGCATGTAAAATTAAGTGAAGTAGTAAATGTAACACTTCCACCTTGCAGGAAGACAATCTTCTATTTCCTTGGTTCAGAAGGGTGTGCACATGTTTTCTCTCAGCTCCAGCTGTAGTGAGAAGAGGGGTGAGCTCAGCCCTGCTCGAGGTTACGGTTGGGTCTCTGAACTGTTGCTGATGCAGCTGGATAGCCCTAAATACGCAGCACTGGTGCAGGCAGTTCTGAGCATGACTTTTGGTGTCACCTGGAGAAGTTATGGTGGTTTTGATGGTGAATATTCATTGGTCATCACTGCTTCATCTGTCTGTGGCCTTTCACAGATGTTTCTTCCTAACACTGAGCACAGAGTTTCACTACAGTGACAAAAATTGCTTTGACCCACGCTTGTTTCGCTGGGGGGAGTCTGGCAGAAGGGCTGCAGCATCTACTTGCTTGAATTCATGATGTTGCTACAGAGAAATAATATCTTAGAGTAGCTAGAGAGGTTCTGAATCTCACCAAAAACTCTTTGAAAAATACCTATTATTGTTGAGTAACTATACATTACAAGCAGAGCTCTATTAAAGTAATCCAGATGTGTGTAGACAAGGCCCACTGATACCAGCTTATACCATTTGATTAAGTACTCCTTTATTTAATGATTTGCCTTTTGGTGTAATCTCATTTTGCAAGAAATCTCACTCAAGGAAGGGAGTTCCTAGTTTTGCTGTCTGTGTTGCTCACAGCTGGCCATAGTGAGGTTATCCCTTCTTTGGAACTATTTCAAATTCAGTTGGTTAGTTTGGGCTGTGGGAAGATAAGGTGGGTTAGCTCAGGGTGCCACTTGGGAGTGTGATGCTGTAAACCCCCAGTTCCCATCAAACCACTCAGTCCTACCATCCTCCTCATCTCCACCTGTGTGATCCTGCCCCACTTCTGGTGTTCCTTGGCATCTGTGAGAAAAGCCAGGCCAAGGAGTTACACTGGCTAAGGAAGACCTTTGAAAAAAGACCAGTTCCCTACCAGTTTAGTCTCTTGGATCCACAAGAGGAAAATTATCTACCTTAAGGTGCGCAAAGCTAATTAAAATAGGAATTTTAATTTGCAGGTGGAAACCTTGTAGACAAGATAGAGTAAGGAAAACTGACAGCACTTTCTCTCTGGTCAGGAAGATTTTCAGGAACAGGTCTCAATTTTTAGAGACACTGAAGCATCCTCCCATCCTAGATGTTTGTCAGAGTTTAAACCTCCTCTAGGACAGGAACAAAAACATGACCTTTTGAAGCTGCTTGGTGTTAACATTGTCCTTTCTGAAAGGTGCATAATGGCTCTTAACTTTTTGAATGGAATCAGAAATACGAAAGAACAGGAAGATGCTCAGGGGATGGGATACCAACAGTCGCCCCATTGGTTCCTGGGGTGTGTGGAAGCTGGTGTTTGTTTATGCTGTTTGATCTCATTTCCCAAAAGTATTTCCCAAGCTGTGCTCTGACAGAGGCAATGAGAAGGAACCTTCTGACTGAAATGGAATCCCTCGTTCAAGGTGAAATAGGATTTTTTTTTTTTTTGGTAAGCTGTTTCCTGGCAAGATTTTCCTGTGACATTTGCTGGGAGGGTAACCCATTAATTTGAATCCAAGCACCAGCGGGAGCTAATCTGGATGACACGAGATCATGTTTGGCATTTGTTTACACACTGGTTAGGTGCCATGTGAAATATTTCCAGTGTTGACCCATGTTTCCAGCTTTGGAAGCTGTGCTGGAAAGTGCAGTTATGCTAGAAGAGTTGTCTGATGATTTCATTTCATTTTTATGTAACGTCCAATGGAAATGTTAATTAGTTTGCAGAAAATTCAGGTACAAGCACAGCTTCACACCTGTGTCAGTACCAAAATGGGGAGCTGGCACACCGCTGCTGTCCCTGTTATTTATTATATTTATTGTGGAAAGGCTTAACTTCCCTGTTGAAGATGAGGATTTCACTCTGCTGTGTCTACATAGGCAGCTTAACCTGCTCTTGAACCTCACAGAACGTCTGTATCTGCACATAACAGGCTTCTACAATGAGCTGCTGGGGTTGTAATCCTCAGGGAACACTGCAGGGCTGTGCCTGGAAATCGTGGGTCATGCTCAGAGCTGGCATTGCACTCAGCCTTGTGGAGACTTAAGGAGCAGCCAAGATTTAAATACTGAGCAGGAAAACATTTGGATCATTCTGTTTTGGTTTGCTTCCCACAGGCACTGATGGAGGTGAAATGCTCTTCCCAGTCTGGAGTCGGGGGATGTGATGAGGCAAAGCTTTCACATTACTTACCAGTTTCATGCTTATTCTGGTACAGGGCAGACTGGTTTGGTTCTCAGGGCAAGGTGTTAAGTGTTTTTAGGTATTTTAATTTCTAATCAAATAAATAATTGCCAGCAATTTACTGGGGTGATAAAGGGGATATGGAGGAGTAAATGGCTAAAACAAAAAAAAAGAAGGAAATCTTGTATGGATAATTTGATGTGGATGCAAAAGGGGGCTCTGAAGGTGTGGTCTCTTTGGGAAGCAAATTACCTGTTTGCTCTCACCATTTTTCAGGCCCCAGCATGCAGGGCTTTTACAGCCCACTGCATTCTAAGTAATTTGTGACCTTGTGATGGAAATACAGAGCAGGAGAGCTGCATCAGGTTCTGGGTGGGTGTGGGGAATGCCACATGGAGAGGAAAGGAATGGGAGGACCCATCACCAGGGACAGGGGCAGAGAGGCAGGAGGGGTGTTTTCCTACCTTGGTGGCTGATATTTGTGGCTGGCAAGTGATACTGGCTCCTGTATTTGTGGAACTGATTTGTCTGGGCTCATAGGAGCAGAAACAAAGTTTTGTGTCATGCAATCCTTTCACTGCATCCTCTATTAAAGAAAAAATAAAAAGGAAAAAAAAGAAAATTCAGGAGCAGTTCTCAGTCCCTGGGTTTTTGTCTGTGTAATTTTCAAACTAAGGGTGAAAAGTATTATTCTGGTTCTTGAACTGCTATAAAAGAGAAATAGTGGGATCCCATGATGCATAATTTTCAGGGCAGAGTCTTAGAGTGACCCCACTGCCAGTTCCAGGGCTGGGAATTCAGCTGCCTTCATTCTAGATGATTAGCCCAAAGTATGGTCACGATTTTGAGTGACCAGGTGAGCTTTAGAATGTGTTAAGTGGTTTTGAAAATGCCTGGAGTTTGGATATAAAAGAATCTGCTTATATTCAGATAAAGGGAGACATGCAAACTGGTTTGAATTGTTCAGTTCTGAATTCATCCTCAGTTACAGTCAACTCCCAACACCAGCAACTTCATTAATTGTGAATCTAAACCTCCTTTTTGCCAGGTTTGGTTATCTCAGGCATGATATAATTTTTTTATTTTTTTATTTTAATTGAAATTGTTGGGTTTTTTTTTCAGTTTGCTTGTGTAGAAGCTGGGTCAGACCTGTATTAGATGCCTGTTGCATTGGTGCCTAAGTGATCTGTAATTTCAATGAGACCTTAGATTTGATGAAGAAATCTTTAATAGGATTGCTCTTGTGTTCAAACAGCCCAAATTTAAAGACTTCTTTCCCCACAACAGTAGTAATTGGATTCCTCAGTATTCAGTCATTTCAGTGCAAGATGTTCCACTCTAAGAAAATAATTTCCAACCCATATTTCTTTTCCTTTTTTAACTTAAAAGAGCCTCTTGTCTTCTTTGTGGTCAGCACAGCCCATTTGTAACTGCCTGGTACGAGCTGAAATTGGTACGTTCTTATCTCCCTTGCTTTGTTTTATTGTACCAAACTGTAAGCAAGCCCTGAAGGTTGTTCAGATTTGGGATCAAACACTGAATTTCTATTTCTTTTCTTGCAAATTCCTGGGGAGGTTGGGGGTGGGGGGGGAATCAATATGCTAATGCTGTTGCATCAAGCTTCCAAATCTGTGCAGACACCAACAGGCAGCTGTTCTGTGCTTTTTGGCATTTGGGGCCAAGTTTCTGATTTCAAACAGATTGATGGAAAACCAGCGGAACGTCATGGGAACTTCTCTGGGTTTACACCACTGGCTCAGACTTAGGCCAAGCTTTTAAATCAATTCAGGACCAAAATTTTGATTTTCATTGACTATTAATATACTAATCAGAATAATGAGAATTTTATTAGAAATGGGGTTATCTGCACCTTCAGAGCTACTCCCTCAGGAAATTAAACCATAATTTTGTGACATTGTGTGCTGCCCAATACATATATATAGCTGCTCCTATTTGGCAAATGTATATGAAATGGTATTTGCTACTTCACCGATTTAATACGAAATAAAATCCTTTCAAGTCAGGGTAATGTCTTCTGCTTTATATTTGAAAAAACAAATTAATCCCATGATACGCTGTGATTTGCAATAAAGTTGATCAATGGGATCTACCTCCACAAATTGCAGAACATACCATTCACATTGCTTTGAGTAATACTGTTGTTTCACCCTCAAGTACATTGCTCTTGCTCCTCATGTTCACTATAGCATCTTAAGAGTTTTTAATAGAAAGAAACTAAATGAAAATTGATTGATAAAAGCTCCATCAAGGTGTTTATTGTTTTTTGCCCAGGGGTAAAGCAGAAACTTTTGAAAGCCATGTCATTTGTATGAGAGTCTGTTTTTCAAAGTGCATGGGCAATGAAGATGTGAACATAAAGGGAGGAAATTGCTTTTAATCATTAATAACTTGCACGGGGCCTTGTAGTACAAGGTGGAGTGTCCACCTTCCTGCTGGATAATGAGGATTTGTTGCAAAAATTGGTGTTCAGAGGTGTAGTGGGGGATTGTGAATGCAGTCACAGCACTGCTGCTGGGATCCACAGCAGCTTGAGTGATATGCAAATGAAAGGGAAAATACCTGATTAACAAGGGAGCTGTTTTATGCTCAGCCACCCTACCAGAAGAGCAGCAGTGGAGGCAGGATGTGGTTCAGCAGCAGTTGCCTGTAGGACCTTTAAAGTTCTTAACCCCTTGGAGCAGGGCCTGAAACAACTCATCCTTCTCTAGTTCTTGGAATATTCTGGTTTAATTTGGGTACAACACGTCCATTTTCATCAGTAAGAGAATTTTAGTGAGAGCAAGAACTGTAAACTCTTCTATTCTACAGCAAATAATGTCCAATGTGAGACCACAAAGTAAGTAATAAGAAAGATGATGTTGAAGGAAGGACTTCTCAGAGAAGTGTGGGAGGACATTTGTTCTTGGCTGCAGTGAAGGGACACTGTCTTGAAAATGCCCCCTTCAGACAGGAGTTTGCTGAATGACTGACTTCTAACCCTGACTGCCAAGAGAGACTTGAGGAACCAGCTCAGCTGTGTGTGAGTGAGAAGGCTTGAGCTAAACATGGGGGGCTAATTTTGGGGTCATTTTTCTTCACAGAGGTTATTTCCCCCCAAATTGTCCCAAACTGAAATTCCTTTAGTTGTCACAACACGTGAATGTGTATGATCAGAAACTTCTTTCCTGCTCCCCATCACCCATGGAGCCAGAAAGCCTCTCTGGCTCCTCAATGTCATTTTGCACTCTCAGGTCTCTGTGGGCTTTTCAGCTCTTCAGGGTCATTAACTTCTATGGGCTGTGCCCACCTGTCACATGTTAAAGGGAATTATTTGAAAAGATGAGGGTTAGAAGTGGTCTGACCTCCCTGAAATCAGATGCAGAGACAACCACAGGGTGGGCTGCTCATGTTGCCTCACCCTGCCCATCATCCCAAAGACTGGGGCCATAGTGGAGAGCTGACCCTTGGCAGTGGTAAACTGTGGGCATGCAAGTCATGGCATTCAGCTCCTGAGTTCAAAAGCCCCCAGTCTAAAGGGAAAATCAATCCCCACATTGGAATAGTTTGGGGAAAAAGGCAGGTGATGTGACTTGCCCAAGACTGTTCCACAGCACTGGTGGCAGAACCAGGACTGAACTCTGGGGCAGTGAAGGGTGCAATGGATTCATCTTCCTTATTCCTTACTCACAAGAGTGTAGTTGAATTTCTCTGCCAAACCTCCTCCCTCAGATTGAAGAATTTGGTACAGGAGTTCCTGGTGGTTGGTGGGTTGGTTTGTTTTGCTTGTGCAGTATGGACACCTTAGGGATGGCACACACACACCAGGATTGTTCCTTGTTGGAGAGGTAATTGTGAAAACCAGATGAAAAGTGTCCCTGCTGTCCCTTTTACCTAAGATGAATTACACTTTTTCCTCTTAGGTTGAGGAGGAAAAAGCATTTTGTTGAATTTTTGTAGAGAAAAATGAAAACATTGGTATGGAACAGCATGGCACTTTTTGTTTGAATATGTTATAATTCACCAGTTAAATAACATAGGTGAAAAAGCCCAGACCCTGAACTCCAGTTCTGGGAAAGATACCTGCAGTCAGAATACAGTTTAACAAAATGAAGTAATCTTCAAGTGGAAACATGAATTCTTTGTCTCTGTACACTATAAAAGTCCATGTTAAAAATAGATTTATTGCTTTGATACTTGGAGAAGGAAGGAACTGTTTAATTGGAGAAAGTTCAGACACTGGAGTGATAAAACCCTGTTACTGTGTACGTAAGTAGTGTGTGTATATTTGTAACATTCTATTGCTTTACCACCTAGGTAGTTTCTGTAGCCCTTTCTTGGTGTGCACATGTGTGTGTTTTAAAAAGAGTAAAAAGGATTTAAGAAACCTTCATAGCCATGCTGTGCATATCACATCTTACCTAAGGGGACTTCAGGTAAGTATTTGAGAAACAGGTATTTTCAGGCACAATTGCTCAGGGCTCACAAATGTGGCTGTACAAATTAAATGGGCAAAAAGGCACAGTTGAAAGGAAACTCTTTGAAGGTCGGGCCCTACGAATCCACTGCACATCAAGTGTGCTAAGAGCTGGCAATGGGACATGAGCAAAACATGTGACAAACATATGGAAAATACATTCCTTTGCTTTGTAAGTATATAAAAAAATGGCTCACACTCAATGTGCTACTGCCTTTGAGGGACGTAAGATAAAACACTGCAAGGTTCATTGACTTTGACCTGGGAATCCTGGGCATAGCCCAGATGGAAGCCTGTTACAAAAAGCTGCTCTTGTCTTTGAGCATTTTCGATCCCAAAGAACTGAAAGTCCTTTTAGGTTTTCCCACACACACTTTAGTATGAGTGCAGTTTCCACTTGTTTTTGTTCCTGGGTCAACCTGCAGTTTAAACACTGAGGAAAATGTGTTCTAGGAGAAGATTTGTTTACAAATCACCTTGAAGTCAATGGCATGGACACTGAAGGTTTGAGGGAGGTGCAAAAAGCCCACCTTAAACTCCTCCAAAATTGCTCCAGTGTAGCTGTTCTGGTGCTTGCAGAGATGGTTTAAGGAGGTTGTGCCCTCTATGGGCCTCATTCTCAGTGCCCTGTTGATGTTTCTCTTTCCTCACCCTGGTGTGGCTGGCACAGCCATTTGCAGATCTGATCCTTGAAGCAGATCTTTGAGGGGATCATGTCTAACACCTGCATTTCACTTTCTTCTTTCCATTTAATGAAATTTATTTATACTTGACATCATTTCATAGTGATGCCTTAGAAATACTTGCACTAATAGTAGGTGGAAGGGCAGGTTAAGTGTGGACAGGAGTGGTGCTGGGACCAAAGTCAACCCTCAAATGATACCTCCAGTATTTGGTAACACTGTTTTTGCTCTTCACACTGTTTTGGAGGCACAAATCACCTGTTAACCTGGTTAACCAGCTGGTGTTTGAACACAGTGTGTATGTTCCTGTGTGATCATGAGTGTCTCCAGGGGTAGGGGCTGAAAGAGGGATGGGAGGGACACACTGACCTCTGGCATCACAGGAAATGTCATTGTCACAGAGAATATGGTCCCTCTGGCATTGCAGCCCAGGTGACATGGGGGCTTGTTGGAACAGCCCTCTTGCCCCTCCTTTGGGAAGTTGCCACTTCCTCCACTGGAATGCTGACCAGAGCTAATTCAGGCAGGAGAATACTTTCTTAAGGCTTCTTTTCATTTTGGTTTCCTCCCTGAAGTGCTTATTGAAGGAGTTCCATAGTTCTATAGTTCATTCAGGGCATCATCACACAGCTTAGGGGGAAGTGAGACCTCCCTTTTTGGGGTCCAGCTTAAACCACATGTGGGTGGGAATAGCTCAGGCTGCTAAACTGGTCTCAGCTGACCTGATAGTGGGCCCGGAAGGTGAAGAGACACCTTAAGCTCAGCTTTTCTTTTCCTCCTTGCAGTCTTGTCCCAAGTAGGGAATGGAGAAACTGGCCAAAATAGCCTTTTATTTTTTTCCTGCTCATTTTCTGTTATTTGCTGTTTTTCTTTTCAAGTAGCCTTGCAGGCTGAGTGCAGCTTTCCTGGGGGAGGAGATGCTGAGCTCTGTCTGCGTTTTTATCTCCATAGTTGACAATAATAAAAATTCCAAACAACTTCCCCCGCGTTCCCTGCTTTGCTGTTGTCGTGTTTTCTGCTGGTTGACAGAGTCACCTCCACGGCCTTAATGTCTGAGGACATTTGTTTTGCACAGTGCTGGGAGCTGCGTGGCTTGTTGATGTTTTCAAAAGCTTTCACAAAAGCTGTGGAAACACTGCGTGTTGCACACGCAGGAATTTAGGAATTTTCCCCTCCCTCTCCCCAGCTGGTTTTTGGATTAGTGTTTGTGTTTCTCTAAAGCACCCTGCAAACACCTCCTGTCAGGAGGGGATGGCAGAGAGGCTGTGGAGGTAAATAAGGCAGCCCGTCTTTCCATGGATTATTGCTTGTCCACGGGGATCCTGTAAGAAATTCCCAGGAAGACTTTCCTTCACGTGCACAACCCTTTTGATGGAAGTGAAATCCCAAAACCCTTAGAAGGGTTTCTTTAGTGGAGTTGAAACCTTTTCTTTTCCCATTCCTGCCTTGCCTATTTCCTCCTTCTACCTCCAGGCCTTCCAAAGTATGACTTGCCTGATCACTAATTTATTTTATCTATTTGAAGATGAAAATGCTTTTGCTCTTTCAGGAGCAAAAAAGGAGTAATTTGAGAGATGCTGGTTTGGGAAAGAAGTGATACAACAGGAACGAGGCTTAACTTTAGGCTGCAGCTGATGGTGTGGCTGAAAGAGGAGCAAAGTCTCTTCTGGCCAGAGAAAGGAACAGATTTGGTCTGTTTATTCCAAGTGGTGTTGCTTGGACGTTACAGTAGCAAGATCACCTCTGAATCAGAAGGGAAATGAAGACAAATCACTTCTTTACTTTAGAAAACCATCATGTTTTTAATGTGGGCTTTGTTTATTCAACTGCTTTTTCGTGGATAATGGTGTCCTTATGCCATTATGTTTTGTGGAAATTATTTGTCTTGGTCATCTGTTCCTAAACATGCTATAAGATGGTTTTCATGCTGGAAGATGAAAGACAAGCCACTCTTTGCATCTTGAGGAATCCCCAGGAGCCAACTAGCATAGCTCCCTCCTGTGCTCCAGAGTCCTGGTTTTGAAAGATTGCATCTTGCACAACTGCCAGACCATGAACCTTGGCAAGCATGAGCTCCTACACATTTCTAAAATGACAGGAAAAATAAAATTGGCTAAATTAACCACTGAACCTGCTTCCCCTTTCCTACACCTTCAAGTTATAGCAGTAAACATCATTAAGGCCACTCACTTTTCAGTCAAATATTAAGTGTGACTAAAAGACACTTTACACCACAAGAAATATTCAGATAAATGAAGCCCCAGGCTGGATGCATATAATGTAGTAGTTGTTCAGAAAGTCACTGCCCTTCATTTCAACCCTGTGCTGTACAAATCAAATTGCAAATGAAGCCTACTTCTGTTGGATGGTGCCAACCATCTGATAAGGAGATCTTGGCTGACTACTCCTCATGTGTCTTAAGGGGATGTAAGAAATGAGTATTTGTAATTTTTATTACTCTTTGAAAATACCATTTTTTTATGCCTTACAAAAGCTACTTGATCAATTTTCATCTTAAATCAATTACCACAGGGCCTTTTCTCTTTCTGCAGACCGTTAAGCTTTTGTGTCTCAGAGTTTATCTTAATAATCACAAAAAATCCAATGACCCATAACAGGATTCACATTATTCCTTTTTATGTTTTACTCTGTGTACAATTTGGAGATGTCTGGGGCTGAATGGAGCTGTGATTGAGAGTAATTTAGGATGTTTGGGGTGTGCAGAATACGAGCAGAAAGCCTATGGTACCTCTTCATTTCCAGCCAGGTCAGCATTTTTCCTCACATCCAGACCCCAAGTTGCCGTTTCATTTTAAGTTTCCCTTGATGGCTGTTGTGCTTGGACTTCTGTTGTAAAAACAAATACATACATTGAAATCTGTTATTTTAAGTGTGGAGTGGGCCCTTTGCAGGCTGGTAGTGAAGCACTGCGGGCTGCTGCTGGGGAGAGGAGGGTGATGAACACACTGAGGAAAGGAGTGTGAAACTGGGGGGGATTGTACCCCTAAATGTTTTTTTACTTCATATTTTAGGTTCAAGAAACTCGTCTGAGTTGGAAGTCAACACCATTCATACTACAGGGATTTCTGTGCAGTGTTAATGATTGTGGAGTAGCACAATGGTGAAACAGATATGTAGGTTTTATCATGTATTTTTTAAGTTTTTGCTTGCTTTGTATCAGGAAGAGAGGTTGTTTCGTAAAAGTACTTTATTTTTAAATGTTTTATTATTTTAGAACCAAATATTTCAATTCTATAAATGGATAGTTACACTAATTATTACATGGGTATATCAATTGCATAAATGGATAGTTACTCCAATTTTTAAAGCTTTGCTTAGTGTGAAAGTTTTCTCCAAGTGATTGCCTGCCATATGCTAATGGCAAGCTGGTTAATATTATTTATTCCAGCCCACATGTTTTCTAGCAATATGAATTTGTAGCAAGAATTTTTTTGTGTGTGAATAGTGATGTATACTCAGTTTTTCACTTCTCTGTCACCTGTTGGAACCTGTTTTCAAGGGCTGTGTTTGCTCATTGTGATTGTAATCCCAATCCTGAGTTTATTATCCTGACTCCGGAATCCTGGGTTATATAAAAGTTTATGGATAAAACCTTCAGTGAAGCAGAGCTTGGTCTTTCACGAGTTTTCCACCACATTTTCTAGCCCAGGGAATCAAGTGAGAAGGGGAAGTAGCAAGCAGAGAACTGAACAGCAGAACTGCAGGACAGGATATTTCCTCAATGATTATCCTTTTTATCGAAGTGGAATTTATCCAATTAGCCAATTCCATGAAACAGGTTCAGTTGGCTCTTTGTCTCCTGCCACATTTCAGTGTGTTTGTATCTTGAAGCAGTGAAGGATGTATTGTTTGACATGACAGCTTGCTTTGTGTGCAGCTACCTCTTCATTTCAGTCCAGGGACTGACAAATAGAGGAGCAGGTCTTTTTGATGTAGCATAGGGAATTATTTCCTGATTTGACATCCTAATTGATTGGGGATTTCTTATTATATTGAGGAATTTTCATCCTGAATTGCTCAGCAAAACAACACTAGTTCATTGCCATAGGAGGATGAGTGAGGATGATGGGATGAATCTAAAAGAGGAGACATATTTAAGCATACTTTTCTGTGCTGTGACTATTACATGTGGCTAACAAACTTTTGCCCCCTCTCCTCTTGTTACCTTCAACCCTATTCTCCTCTTCTCTGAAGTGGCTTCAGAGCTTCTTTATAATGTCTCCTTTCCAAGGCATTTTCAAGCAGTACTTGTTGAAAAATATGAAGTGTATTCATGTAAAAGGTGGACCACTGGCATGTTTTCAATAAAAAATTAAAGGCACGTTTTGGATTTCCCCCCCTTTTTTCAATGACAAATAGATGGTGAAGGAAGAGGGGGGAAGGACACTGGAGGAGGTCTTTGGTAGCAAAATAAACTTCACACCACTCAGCTGTGAGAAACCTGGATTTGTGACATCACTGCAGGTTTAAACCCTTCTCTACATGACCTGGGCAATCCAGAAGACCAACTTTTGCTATAAAATGTAGGAAATCCTAGGAGCTCTCAATGGGACCAGAAAGGATTGGGTTGATGGGATGTGAGGTGCTCTTTGGTGAGCTCTACATGCCTGGTTGGAGTATCAAACCCCCCTCCTGTGCCAGCCCTTCTGCTGTGCCAGGCTGGCTGAAAGCTGCTGAGAGCCTGGCTGAAGCATCAGTGCTCCCTTCTTGTCTGGCCAGGCAAACATTGCAGGTGTCTAAGATGGCATAGATATCAGAGGAAATATGTGTGAAATTATGTCCTTATCCTTGAAATTAAGATTGCAGAGTCACAGACTGGTTTGGGTTGGAAGGGACCTTAAAGATTATCCAGTTCCAACCCCTTGCCATGGGCAGGGACACCTTCCACTAGACCAGGTTGCTCCAAGTCCTATCCAGCCTGGCCTTGGATGCTTCCAGGGATGGGGCAGCCACAGCTCCTCTGGCAGCCTGAGCCAGGGCCTGCCCACCCTCACAGGGAAGGATTCCTTCTTAATATCTAATCTAAATTGAGACTGTCAGTTTAAAGACATTCCCCCCTGTCCTGCCACTCCAGGCCCTTTTCCAAGGTCCCTCTCCAGCTCTCTTTTAGACCTCTTAGGCACTGGGAAGGGCTCTAAGGTCTCCCTGGAGCCTTCTCTTCTCCAGGCTGAACACCTCCAGCTCTCCCAGCCTGTCTCCAGAGCAGAGGGGCTTCAGCCCTCGGAGCGTCCTCCGGACCACCCCAAGATGCAGCCAATGTATTTTACTCTTAGGCAGAAATGGAATATCAGTGAGTACTAGGACTGGTGAGATGCAGGCAGGGGGGAAGCACAGGCTCAGCAAAGCATCTTTAAGGAAAAATAAAAAAAGAACAAATGAATTGATTCTTTTTATGGAGATTTTTCTTTAGGGAGAAAGTTGCTCTGACTTCTGGAAGGACATGGATATTCCATCACATTCCTATGCTTCAAGAAATGGAAAATACAGTGATGCTGCTGCTGATTGTTTTAAAAATGAAACTGTCTGTAGTTATCTCTAGAGATAATAATCCCCTGCTGCTTTAGTGCTTCCTTGATTTGGTTTGTAGAAATCTGGAGAATGAGGCATCACTGGGCTGCGTCAGCTCCCCACGCCACCCCCCAGAGCAGCGTCTCAGCTCAGCCACCTTCCAAAATGTACCTTCTAAATTCCTTCTGCAAGCTTCTGCTGGAGTGCTTTAGCTCTGATTTTTAAGACTGGATCAAAAGCTTGAGTATAGCCATCTTTTCTCCCCCTGGTTTTGGGTTTTTATTGACAGCTAATTAGTTTTGACCCTCTGATTGGCACGGGAGACCCTGTGGCCTGTCTGTATGCTGGGGGTTTTTAGCATCTTCGTGGACAGACCTGATTCTGCCTGGCACCCAGGCACTCAAATCCTGCTGTTCACAGTGGGTGCAGTGCATGGATGGTGCCTATTTTACAGCTTTTTTCATTTGCCTGAGTGCAGGTGGCCACGTGGGAAGGGTAAGATTTAGGATTTCAGGCTTACAGTGTTCTTGCTTATAGGAACATGGGTCAAGCACCTTTTAAGACTGGTTTAACAGTTACCTCTTCTTAGGGGAAGTTTGGTCTGGCATCTACCTTATAATGTTTCTCTGCAAATATCTTAAAGTACTATTCAATCATTTAGATTCGTTATTTACATTTTAACAATATAGAAAATAGGAAAGAAAGGGGAGAGAGCTTCAACATATAAGTCTCTGTTGCTTATAATGACAGCAGGATCTAAGCAGAATTTGCCTCATTCCCACTCTTCATACTTACTTGGAGACAATTGTTTTGCATGAGATTTTTATGTATTTATTTCAGGCCCATCTCATGGTTACCCCAGAATGTGGTTTCTTGAAACCACTATCAGCTGAATGTGCTGTTAAAAAAATAATGTGTAGAGCTGCTTTTCCAAAGAGAAATTCTACTTTGATTCCTGTGATTTCACATGGAAAAAAAATCTGCATGTGTTTGTTCACAGATAAAACACACGTTTCTATTGCTGGTGGGATGAGTGTGATGGGCAAGCTGTGTATTGTTATTCCTGTTCAGGCTGGGCCACCAGAGGATGACAATTTGCTGCTGCCACCAGCTGATGGAGTTGGTCCTTCAACTGAAGTGATGGGTGTCAGCAAAGCTGTGCTCAGATCTGCATTCTGACCTCTACAGAGCAAAAATGATAATGATGTGTAAAAGTGCAACCATGTATAGGACAGGTTAGAGGACCTCTGGAATGGGATTTGCAGAGGCCCAGTTAGACCTTTCTTCTCCAAATTATGTCCGTGTAACACAGCTGATTTTGGACCCTGAACACGACAGTTGATTGGCTGGAAAAATTGTCGGAAGAAATTACCCAAATATCAAGTTTAAAAGGGTGTCATGTGGGGTACAGCCATGAGGAAACCCCCCGGGGAGTGAGACCTGTGATCTCCCCAGGCTAGGAAAAGCCACCAAGGGGTTAATCATCCCCCACTGCATCCGAAATGACAACAAGCTCTTGGCAGCTTTCCCCATTCTTTATATAACACTTCCAAGTGCCGAGCCTTGTATCCTCCTAGTAATGCTTTTAATTTGTGCTCTCTTGGGGAGAGGCCAAGATTTAATCGAAATCATTAGAATGGCTCTGCTTGAAGTAGCTGAGGGCTTGTAGTGAGCTGGAGGAGGTTACTGCAGAATAATTAAAAGAAATACTTAAGGTCGTCAGTGGTGTCTGAGCTGTTCCAGACACCAGGTTCAAGGGGGAAAGGTTGAGTTAGTGACAACTCCTCTTAGCTTATGTAGGGTGCTTGCACAGCCACATAGTTTTAATAATTAAACTTTGCCTTTTTCCCTTCCCACACACCTGCTCAGGGGTTGCTTTTGCTGTATCTCAGTACAGTAAAGACAGGCTCGAAGCGAAGCCCAGGAGCCCGATTTCTGAGTTTCAGGGCTCTCTGGAGGCTCTACCACCTAAATCCAAATCTAAATTTTCTGATTTGTCTTTTCTCTCTGAAATGAGATGAATTTCAATGTTACTGTAAGTGTGCACTGATTCTCACAGTGTGTGAACAACAGTGGGTATTTATTTAGAGCCTCAGCTGAGATCTGGTCTGGAATTTTAGTTCTGTTCAAATGGGACTATCAGAATACAGGTGCTGCTGCTTTCAGTGCATATTGGTGTCTATGTATGTATTTTCGTCCTGTGTGTGCCTGAAGGGCAGTGCCACGCTCTGGGTGTGTGCAGAGAAAAATCGACTGCTGAGGTAATTTTGAGGCACAATACATAAGCTAATTGCTTAGTGTAAATTAGAATATGCTCTTTTTCTTTGTTAATTATGTATTAAACATAAAGGTATTCAAAAAAAAGTTGAAAAAACCCCTAATGTCATATCTCTTGCACTGTACAGTCCCAGTGTTGTACAGACAGTGATGGAGTGAACTGGCAAGTGATGAATTCATGTTGAAACTCTCTTTTTTGAATGACTTTTTATGCCTACATTTGAATACAGCCTCTTACAGCAAAGTAGGTTCAAATAATGAACTAACAGTGAACGTTAAAGATTTAGGGAATTGTCTGTGAACTTTTGACCCTGGGAATATAAGGAGGTTTGCTTTTCAGGAGAATTAGTCTAGCTGGGCTAATGGGTGCCAATAAGGGCTGTAAGCAGTGTGTCAGGGACCAAATCTTTTAATTAACCGCTGAGTGAAAAGTAGTTTGGGAAATGCAATAAGTCAGATTCAGGTCAGATCAAGCAGAATAATATGTTGGCAATGATGAAATTAACATAGTAGGAAATGCAAGCTGAAAACCTCCAAACTTCCCTTATTACACTGAGAGAAAATGGGATTTACTTTGATTGCTTCAAGAAAACGTTGTGTACCTACTTCTACTGACTCGTTCTAGGAAGGTTTAGACTCTTGGGCCAAGGCCACAAGCAGGTGAAAAAGATTAAACTGGAGACATAGGATGGTCCAGCTTGGAAAGGACTGTGACTTGTAGGACAGGCTGGCTCAGTGTTGGCTTGTGCTCCAGTGGTTTTGTTCAGGGTTAGGATGCCCACAAAGTTACAAGGATTAAATTGCTACTGCGCCACTTTCCCTTGTCCTTCTTGACAAATGGCATTGTCTCTGAGCTTCTTTGGATTCTCAGATTTTCTGGGACTACTGTCTTGTTGCTTTGACAGTGGCATTTTAACTTCTCAGGGTGCAGTTTGTCTTTTTGTCCTGTGCTTGTATCATCCCTGTCACAGCTGTGTCATGAAATCGTAGAATCATTTAGGCTGGGAAATACCTTCCAGATCAAGTCCAGCTGTTCCCCCAGCACTGCCAAGCACTAACCCACGTCCCCAAGTGCCACAGCCACACATCTTTTAAATCCCTCCAGGGGTGTCAACTCAAGGTGAGCACCACTAATTATTAACACAACATGGATAATTGCATTCAGTGTTGTCCTGTAGATGTAAGGATCTCAATTTTAATTATACCCTATTAACAGAATGAGTAGGATCAGAACTACATCTACAGAGTTTAAAAGGTAAACCAGTGCCTGCCAACGTATCATTATAGAGCAAGGTTTAAGTTATCGGTTTAGTTCACATCTAATAGGATTTTAATCCTATTCTGATTGTTCTCTGTGCACATCAAAAAGTATTATTTTACAGAAGGACCATGCCTTAAGTTTGGGTCTAAAGGGTTTTGAAATTAATGGAAAAACTCCAACTAAGCTTAGTAGGCTTTGAATCAATCCATTTGCAGTCTTTTCCATCAACACTACAATTTAAATATGCTTTGAAAACTGTGATTGTGGGTCCCTAATTTCTTAAGTATCGTTATCAACAATGACAATGTGCCATCTGATCTGCCAAATAACTTATTTAAACCTCCACTAATGTCTCAGTCATCACTAACTACTAAAGTAATTTATCTAATTGGAAAGTGCACTAACCTCAGTGTTACTGCACTGCAGAGTCATGAGGGATTCCATAAGACCAGAAACAACTTCCCAAGCCCCACTCCATTTCCTTCTTGTTTGATAGTTGCAAAGTTTAGCTAGAATAATATTTTCTTTCTTTGTAACTGTTGCAAGGTGCACTTCTTGCCAAAAATCAAAGGGCTCAATTGAATTCAGTGGCTTAAAATCCGTCCTGCTGTCAGCTACAATGCATGTTTAATTGTTCTGTCTGTCTGTTGTTGGGCTGGAACAGTTTCAAACAATCTACCAATCATGAGCAGGGAAAAAATCATTAGAAAATCAATTTCTGCTTAATTGAAGAACTTTCTTCCAAATGGGAATGAAGGAAAATTTATAACCTCAGACCCACTGGCTGTGTAATGATGGCACTTGAGCTTGTCAAGGTTTTCATGTGGTGGCTGTGGCATGGACAGCATTTACTCTTTCCACCTGCTGTGGGTCAACACAGCATGGGCCCTGGGGAGCCAAGGTTGTGTTTACAAATCAAGAGCAGGTTAAAAAAGGCATTATTTAGGTATGGAGCAAAGTAGTAGGAGGGAATTTCAAATGCATTTTTTTTTTATTCATACATTTCTTCTGAATGCTGTGAGTGGAAACTGCAGTGACTGACTCATGGAAACACCCCCATGGCATCTGATTATTGATGCAAACACTGAGAAAATCCCATGTCCCAGAGCCCTTGGGGCAGTTCACTCTCTGCTCCCAGAACAAGGCATCCCAAGGGTAAACTCCTGTCACTCAGAATGAGAGTTTTGCCATTGACTTTAGCAGGACCACAATTTGAATTCATCTGAAAACTTGTAGTCTAATTTTCTTCTGTTGAAAACTGAGGAAATTATCATGTGGATAACTGGTAGAAGGCAAGGAAGGCCTAAGAAAATGGAAAACTGAAAGGAAAATCAGACTTGTTATGGTTACAGTCCCATCCCCCTTCCTGGTTTCTCCTGCTGTGATGAGAAAATGTAGTTCCACTCTCCTTCAAGTTCAAAATGAGTAGAAGAGAGTCACAGTGTAAATATGAAGCAATAGCTAAAAGTGAATTTTCCGAAGTTCAATAAACATAAAAATGATGAATTTAGATGTCATGTAATTAACTCAGAATTACATGAGCAATAACCAAGTAATTACACCTTTAATAATGCATTAAACTTGTCAGGAATACTTAGTCATTCAACTAGAATTTAACAAGATAGCCTATAGCAAGTTACAGTAATTAGATATCACTACTGAAAACATTGACAGTTCCTAATTGATACCTTTTATTATAAAGTTAAATGCCAAACATTTCTTTTGACTGGATTAAGGAATAATATTATCAGTGTTTAAGACCATACTGCTTAGTCCTGTAGATTGTATGCAGGTGTAAAAAAGCATCAGCAAACAAAATATTATGTATCAGCTAAACCTTTCAATCAGGTACAAAAACGTGGCTCCAGCTCTCACTCCTGTGGGTTGTATTTCAGCCTAAGAGAGTCCCTGCCCTGGCACGTCAGTAGGAAGGGGGAAAGGGAGGTGGAAGAAAAACCTTTGGGGAACAGGTGGAGAGAGGAGCAATGGCATCACCTGCAGGGAGCAGGTCTGCTGTGGCACTGAGGCAGCAGCAAAAAATCAACCAGCTCAGGGGGTTGTACATTGGTTAGTAAGGCAGGACTTGGGCTTGCTAACAGCTCGTTCAGGCTGTTTAGACTGCAGGAGAGAAGGGGTTTGGAGGAAGAGAATTACAACTATGTGTTTATTTGCTGCTTCTGAATGTGGGAGATGTTTCTGCTGGGTTTATGTTGTGCAGTCTATGCACTTGGCAAATAATTCCTGTTCCTTCTTTTTATTGTAACCATGCCAAAAAGTAAAGTGTGTTCCAGGGGAAACTGAAAGAATAATGTAAAGAGAAAGAAAAATAACAACACCCCCCCCCAAACCAATTTTGATCAATTTTAAATGTAGTTTTTCTGAAATAAAAGTATATTGTTTAATTCTATAAAAATTATAAAAATACTTTTAAACCATTTTATTATTTACAACAAGAATTCTCATGTTGTGCCTGAACTCGCAAATATTTTTGTTTTTCTGAAGTTCATCTCTTTAGCAAATTCCTTGAGGGACAAAGTATGCAATCCTAACCTGGATATGTCCTGGAATCTCTGATGCTTAGTGGAACCATCTGTACTTTCAACCAAACTAAACAGAGATTAATGGTGTCTGTGTGAAACGGGAGAGATCAGCTGGAATGATCACATCCATCTTTTGTCCTTTCTTTTTTTCATCTGTATAATTACAAGTCTTATCAGGCTGCATGCTGAGCTATGGCTGATTGTCAATAAGACCTCTCTTGATTGCATCTTATATAAATATTCCATGTCACTCTTACAGGATGCAATTCCAGGGCCCAAACGAGTATACCTTAGTCCATGGATACAAGGTCCTGGCCCTTTTTGCTTCACTGATAATCCAATTAATTCCTAAAAGGTGGGCTTCCAGGTACCAAGTGATTAATTCCTCTGCCCCCTTAATGCTGCCCCTCTGCTCTGCTCAGGGTGTCTCTGCTCTGCTCAGGGTGTCTCTGCTCAGTCCTTCCCTCCAGATACAGAACATTATTCATGAAAATGAAGCTCCTGCGTTTATGTTTACATGGTTCTCAGCCAGTTGCGTGGCAACTGGAATTGTCTTTACTTTTATGCATATTAAAAACACTCAATAGATCCCCTTTCAATAATTAATTGGTAATGAATGTAGGGGCTGTAAAATGCCTTATCGAGTGTGTTTAGGCTTTATCCAGTGGTTAAACTCGATAAATGAGCCTTGTTTTTCTGTGCTAGGATCTTCTTTAACAGGAGATGCCATGCACTGTCCTCAAAAATAACAGGCAGTAAACAAAACCCAGGAGGAGATGAGTGACCAGAGCAGTGTGAAGACCATCCAAGTGTGTGTGTGTGCAGGGCACAGGACAGAAACTGTGTGTGTGGCAGAGCAGACTGCAAAATCTATGCTGTGAGTAGGTTGTAGCAATTTTCAGTCCATTTTCAACCTTTCTGGTGCTCCTGGCACCCTCCCAGTGTCTTGCAACTCTTTGGGTTCCCCCAGTTGGCTCCTCCAGTGTGCAGCTTCCTTATAATGATGAGAACAGCAATGCTGAGGCTTGCAATAGTCCTGCAGAGCTTTCTCTCATCTCTCCATCAATTCTGACATAAAGGGTTCCCATTACATGGAGAAAGTTAGCATCTGTGGACTCAATAAATATTTCTCATGTTCCTTCTTGCTTTTTTTCCTGGCCTGTTCCAAAGGGGGGGGAAAAGAAAAGAAAAAAAAAAAAAGGTCAACTCACCTGTGGCTGCATCATTTGGCAGTTTCACCTCCCCAAAATACCTTTGGGCTTCTCTTGATAAAGAAATTGTGTTCCAAAATCTGCACGGGTTGGGACTGGCCTGGCTTTTCTCCTTGCTGGGAACGTGAGCAGGACTTTTCCTGAAGGAAAATGCAACGAGGCCAATGTCTGGTTTCTGCATAGATTTTACAGCTGCTTTAACAGGAGATGGAGCAAGAGGATTCTTTGCTCTCTCTCCCAAATTATTTTGCACTCATTAAACTTGACCAGAGTGCTGATGGGTTCTCCTGCTTTGAAGAGATGTTGCACACCTGCCTGTTTGGCCTTGCTGTGGTCAGCACTCCCCGAGCACAGGTGCTGGGGCAGCTGAGCTCGCCAGGGGAGCCACGCACTGCTGTCCTCCTCCCCTTGTCTGCTGCTGCAGTGTCCCCTCCGTGTCCCCAGGTGTATCTGCTCCTCAAGATGAGGCACAGCAGTGCCCTCGCTGGCCCTGTGAGCAGCAGCAGCCTCTGGAAGGGGTTCAGCTGATGCCTCCTCCGCACTGCCACCAGCAATGTCATAATGAAGTGGGTCATGTTGCTCTGTCTCACGTGTGTGCATTTGTGCACGTGGAGCACACCCAGACCTCTTTGCTGCTACGAGGGATCCTCTGTCAAACACGACATTGCCTTTTGAAGTTACCTGAGGCAGGGTGAGCTCAGCAGTGTCTCTGCAGGTCTCCTCACTCAGCCCTCAGGTGGGGGCACAGTTACCATGGCTGCGGGATGCAGTCGCGGGGAGTCGGATAAATGAAGGGCACTATTGATTGCTCGGGTTTGCACACACCATTATGTGCACACACTTCGGAGAATAAGGCCTGGGGCATAATTGGTTGCCAATGGAGCTTCACCAAGTTGACTGCAGACATTTGGTTTCCCTTATTTTTAGGTTTTAGAGAGCTGGTCATGCTGATTTGCAGAAACGTGTCTTAGGGCCTTGAATTTCCTCCTAGGTGTGCCTCTCTCTGCATTGCTCTTGTGTTATGCACCTAAAATAGATGATGTGCTCAACCTTTTAGATAAGCTTGTTGTGTTCTGCTTTATCTCTGTGAAACAAGGAATTAATTGTTCCCCAAAAGGCTGCCCAAGTTTGTTCTTAGAAAAAAAAAGTATACAAATTTGTGGAAATCCTGAAACAAGATATGTGTGAAGGCCAATTTGACAAAGTAGTTGATGAGTTTATTACTGAATGAGTTGCTGGGGGGAAAAAATCAGATCCTGTCTTGAAATCCAAAGATTACACAGCATATCGAGGACTTCAATATTGATCCTGAGGGTGAGAAGCTCCAGTGGGTGTTTTCCTGGGCTCTTCACCAATGTGAGCTACCTGGAGTGCAGAGGAGGCACCTGTGCTGCCCCAGGCTGCCAATTAATGAAGTGACAATGGGCTGTGATAACTCAACATCCAGTGCTGGATTAGAGAGAATCACTGCAGTCCATTAACACTTCCTAACAATGCTGGCTGGCTGAGCTTCCTTGGACACTACAGGTATTAAAGTAAGGCCTGAAAAGTTGAAGCCCCTGTGAAGTCATGAGTGTTCCTGGGACAGTAAAACTAGAGGCTTTCAGATGATTTTTTTGGAGCCAGGTTCAGATTGAGGGATGTATGTTTAAACAATTTGCTGCATGAAAGCGCAGCCTGTCGTGTGTGGGGTTTATGTGAGGGCAGACCTATGGGCTGCCTCCTGAGTCTCCTGCTCATCTCCCTGGTGTAGACAGGAGAAGGACTACAGTGAATAATCACCTAAGTGTTTTTGTACTAGCTTTCAAATTGCCTGGAGAACGTGGAGTCTGGTTTTCCTTGCAAGTCTTGATCCTGCAGTGGGTCTGGACCTGATTTGCTTTTCCACTGAATTTCCTTTAGACTGCTCTTCACGGTCCTGGACTTGCTGAAAAAAGGCTGATCTGGTCTGGTTGCTGCTGCTGAGAGAAATAGGTTCCCCAGAATAAGTTGGTTTGAGCTAATTAACTGCTGACTCCTGAGCTCATGTAGCCCAAAGAAAGGACCCATGAGCAGCAGAGCTGCAAAGGCAAGGCTGGAGTTGTGCAGCTGGAAGCGGGGACATGGAAGAACAGCAAAATTTCTGCCCTTTCAGTGACAGTGGGGTGTCAGGTTTTGCGGGCTGAGTAAGGCTATGCACACACCTCTCTCTCACACCAGCAGGCAGTCTGTTCTGTGCTGTAAACTCTCAGGTCTGTCCTTTCCTTCTGATAGTAATTCTGTTTTAAAAAAAATCATAGTGTAGTGATACTTGCTTCAATTTATGTTTTCAACTAATGTACTGTTCGCTCAGAAGTAATCAAAGGTAGCATCACTCTTGATTCCTACATGCAGGCCCACAGTGGGGGCTGTGGGACCAGATGAGGAAGGCTTTGGTACCTATTCTGGGGAATGACCCATTCCCCAGTCTGCTGCTTGTTTCCAGCCATTTGCTGCAGTGTTCTGACCCTGGGGGTTTTGGTGATACATCTGTGTGACTGTGAAGGGGGACAGAAAACATATTTGACTCGAAAATAACCCTGCAAAAAGGGTTTTTTTTAGTCCATGTTAACTTGTTGCAGGCAATTAAAGGGTCACCATGAGGATGGGAATGATCCAAAGGAATTAAGAGATAGCGGGGGAAGGATTGTCTTGGACATTCTTCTGCTTCTATCCTTCCAGTCATGAAAATGGTTTATTGAAATGTTTCTTTAGAACTACAAAAGTTAGTCCATAATTTTTGTCATTTATTAACTGTATTCTGGCTGCTGCATGAATTACCCTTTAATGATGTGCACTGTATAATGACCTATAAGACAGATACACCTTAACTATTATCTTTCCCAAATGGTGCAGGAGCACTGAACCGGTGCACTACACCACAACTGGAAGCAGTCAGGCTGGAGATGTTTAGTCTGGAAAGGTCCAGAGAATGTATTTCTCATACCACCTGCTTGCCACAAAATATTTTCCAATGACTTATTTAAGACCTAATGAAAAACACCAAAAGGCTATAATACAGTAGAGGAGAGCAGGGGAAATCAAAATCATCAGCAGTGTCCTAAGGCCTGAGAACTGCAGGTAACTTGCTGTAATTCCAAGAAAACTTCTAGGATCCTGGTGATGCAGGCAAAAAGTCTTGAGTGATTGCTCTCAATTGGGCTTGGAAGAAAGTTCTTTCCTTCTTAATCCACTGTCTTGTAATGGGTTGAATGTGTTCTACCAAGAGTGAACAGTGGCTCTAATGTCACTGTAGGTCCTGATGTGTCCTGTTTTGGGGAAAGCAGTAAAAATCCTGAGTCAATTTTCCCCCCTTTTGATATAAAAGGTCTTTTTCATCCTTGCAGCAATCCAGTGAAAGCCCTGAAAGATGGGATTAACCCAGCATAAAGATGAGGTGGGTATGCTGTGAAAAGAGTGGAAGTAACATGTTTTAAGTCCTTACTGAAAGTATTAACCTTTTGTGATGGGATGAGGGAAGAGAAGTTAAGATGACCTTAGCTGTTTTATAGCTGTGTAAGTACAGTCTGCACAGATATCCCTGCTTTGGATAGCAATGGGATTTTTCAGTGTCCACCAAAATCTGAATTTCAGTCTTTGTCTTATTAAAGCCCTGACTCAGCAGATCCTCTCAGCATCATTTTGCTTTCAATTACATTATGCACAAACTGGCTGAAATACTTTGGACTTCCCAGTTTGATTCCAAGTGAGATAGAAAATGGCAAAATTTAGAACATGGAACCAATAGGTGCACTAATCCCCATATATCCTCAGTGCCAAGATGTGTTTCAAACCTGGCCCATGTGCCAAAGATCCTCTTCCCTTTTTTATAGTTCATTTAATCAGAAGTGTTTTCTGACAAAAACCAGAAAAATATCCTGGAATTACCTAACGTGCTCACAAGTGATTGTCCAATGGTTTGTGCAGCATTCCCATGCAGAGGTTATATAAAAATGTCCTGTTGCCATGTAAACTGGAGGTTTGTTTGGATGTAGCATCGATACCCAGGAGGGGAGAAAGGGGTGGGGGGAGGGAAGAGAAGAGAAGACACTGGCATTGTGCCAGTCTCTGGAGTTTTCTGTGATGATAAATGGTTCACAAGGAGTCAGCATGACCCGCCAAGCAAACCCAAAAGCTCTCAAAGAGCTGTGGGCTTCAGATACTGCTGACAGACAAGTCCTCCTTATCAGCCTTTTTGTTTAAACACACAGGCAGGGCAAGCACATGGTGGATCTCTGCAGCAGCAGGAGGGAGGGCACGGCAGCAGAGAGGTCTGCTTGGGCAGATGATGTCCACCCAGATGTCCAGGTCTGATTTCCACCCCCTTGGACTCCTACAGAAGCTTAGCATTTCCTCTCAGCTGGAGACACAGACCTCAGTAGATGCCCTGTGGTGGAGAGAAGGCCTTGCTGGCTTTTAGAGGGAGGAATTCCCATTTGGAAGTGTTGACTGAGCAAGGAGAGCCCTTGTTTGTGTTGTACCTGCATCAGAGCTAGAGCTTCTCTGCCTTTGGGTTGGATTTTGTTGTGTTCTGCTTTTTGGTTTTTGTTTTATTTGACTTCAGTGAGAGGTTTGGGATGTGTAGCTTTGAAAATGGATTTCATATTTATTTCTGATATTTCTTTTCTCCTTATCCACTCCCTCCTAGAAATTGCCTGTCTTGTTCTGATGGGCAGGTCAAGGCATGAGTTCAGTGGTAGTTTGGGAATGTTTGTGTACCCCTTAGATCTCCTGACTGATTTTATGAAAATCTGTAACTCCAGCCTCTGTGGGGCATCAAGCAGGCCTTTGCTAACAGAGACCATAATGCACTCCCTTACTCTTGCAGGAAACAACTACAGGGACAATCAAAGATTTAATTAATGTGAAATAAGTATTCCCTGGCAGAATAGACTTAAGGAATGTATGAAGCTAAAGAAAACTCTCCAGTTACTCTCAGAGGGAATTTTTGAGCAATGGAAAAATCTTCAAGAGAGTAATCAAATATAACATAACATGTTAAAAAAGATCCTGCCATTAACTCAAGAGGGGGTCATTCAAATCCTCTAAACCTAAAGAGAATGAAACAAGATAAACTGAGAAATTAAAAAAGTAAACTGCACAAAAAAGATAAAGGGACTGAATCATGAGTCTTCCTCTGTTTGGTTGAGTTTAATTGTCACTCCCTTATCCACATCTCTGTGTATAAAAAGGGCAGGCAACAGGGGAAGAAAGGACATTATGAAGCATAAGTAGTCATAGGACATTTGAAAACATAAAGTGTTTTAATGGTAGTAACTGTGAGAAGAGTGGATTAAATAGGAGCTTTGGTGAATAGCCAAGTTAGATGGTCTGCAAACCCCGAGCTGTGAAGACAGAGCCTGCTGTCAGCAGCAGGAACACATGGTGAGCTGGAAGGAGACACCTCTTAGGGGAGCAAAGGGAGCAGAAGAAGCCCTTGGAACAAGCTGTGCCATGTATCCCTGAGATAGCTCAGAGATGGAGCTTCTGCACTGCGCAATGAAGTGCTGGGAAGAAATACTGGTGTGGCTTCAGGAGTGGTGTAGCTACAGCAGCTTTGTGCCTGAGCTGAGCCCAACAAGCCACAGGGGCTGATTAGCACCACTCTGGAGAGGTTCTTCTCTTTCTGGGCTGGGATTAGCTTTGTCAGAGTTAGGGAAGGGTTTTCTGTGCTGTTCTTTGCTGTAAGATGTCCATGGACCCTGAGGACTTGACCATGAACTTGGGTGATCAAGCTAAATCCTCTGTGGTTTCCATAAAACACATGGCGTTAATAGAATAATACCTTATGATAAGCACAACACGGGCACGAGAGTTAATGCTTGCAGTCCTGGATACCTGGATATTAACTTGATTGACTTTGTCATGACACTTTATTGCTCTATGCATGTGTGAAATGAGGAGAGGTCACAGCAGGTACCACCTTTCTGTGTGATTGGAGAGAAATGAGAGATTGGAGAGATATGGAAAAGGAGAGCCTGGGAGACAGGTTGATATGAGTGGGTGAGGCTTTCGGGGACGAGGAGGTGGCTTGTCTGATAGGGTAACCTATCAGAACATGCTTCCTTTCTACTTATTGTTGCCATTGATGTGAAGACCCAACAGCTGCAATACATATTTGATTTTGTGAGTGGAATTCAAGTAGACAGAAAATCCAATTGGAGTCAAGAAGTAGCCTGAAGGCAGGCACATCCTAATGCAAAAACTTTTTTGAAAGGGATTTGAGCATTCCCTGTGGCACAGCTTCCCTGTCTCACCGCTGCTGATGCAGCATGGACCGGTTTCCCCCAAGTTCCAGAAGACCAAAGAAACAAAATACTCTTCTGCTGAAACCAAACCACCTCTGGGCAGCAGATGAGGGAGGATTTGGGAGCTCTCTGTCTTCCGTNTTTTTTTTTTCCTTTTTCCATCCTGCATTTGCTCTTTAAGAAATTGTCACTGAGGGTGGTGGTGGGAGAGAAGGCGAACCAAAGTTGACTTTTGTTAAGCGGCTGAGACTTGGCAGTTGCGTGGAGGTCACGGTGCTCTGTCAGTGTCAGCCTCCATCCCCCAGAGTTGTATCCTGTAATGTATTTATTTATCATCACAGAAGGCCAAAATTCGCCCCCCTACCCCCTCAGTTTGTGCTGCCCAAGGCCGCAGGGTTCCGACAGAGATCAACAGCGTTCCCGCCGTGATGAAGCAGCTCGTCAAAAGCTGAATTAGATGTTAAATCTTTCTGAAGTGGGGAGGAGGTGGAAGGAGGGGAATCACATTGTGCTAAGAATTTATCATGTGTTGTTTCCTGTGAGATAATGTATAGGAGAAGATTTGTTATGGTGCAAGTTTCAAACTGCTGTTTCAGGGCTACAGTGTCTGCCAAGCTTATGATGTATTTGGTCTTCTCTGAAAGTCCTTCTTTTCCTTTTCTACCTGTTGTTAAGCTGTCTGTCTTCCAGGTAGGTAAATAGTTAAAACACTCTACCTGCTGAAATATGTACAGGTGAGCACCTACATTTGCATGGATAAAAGGAATAAGCAGAAATCTGCTGGATTAGAGTGTGAGATTCATTGAGGCTCCAGCCCTGGGACAGAAGGTTGGATGCTCAAGCTGTCCCTTAGCTTTGCAGTTGGATGTGTTAGGCAAGTGGTGCAGGTGTGCCTTTCTGTAGAAACACATGAATTTTGGTACAGATCTTGAAGAAAATAAGACCTTGCTTTGCAAAGATGCTGCATGTGCCCAGCATTACTTAAAGCTCAAAGAAGCAGCAGCCTGATGGTGCTTCTGAAAACATTTATTGAAGTATTTTGCATCAGTGACCATCTCTTCCAGTGCAGGTCCCTGTCTTGAACTTGTAACATGAGGGAAATTCTCTTTATGTTCTTTTGCTCTTTCATTACACTTCTTTTATCCTCAGAAAGTAGAGGTGAGTCTCATTTATGCTTTCTGATACAACTGTGTTTGTTATGTGCAGTCATTGAAAGGGCAGCTGAGGTGCTTATTAAGGGACTATAAAACATACCCCTTTTAATCTGAACTGAGAGGGTGAAAGCGCCAGCTTTTCCTCTCAGAGTAAATATGCTGGTGTAAGAATCTTTGGGGTAAAATAGTTTTTTCTCCAAATCCTCAATAAAACATCAGGTGCAATGATAGATGAACTGACAGTCCTGAAGTTTACTCAATATTGTTTTGTTCTCAGTATCTAGGTCAAGATATTTCTGGTTTGCTTGGATCAGACAAAGTTTCCACAGATCTTAAATAACACTGTTAATATTGTAAGTGGTTTGGTTACAGGGCAGGAAGGAAGCTTATTGATCAGCAGGATAAGCACTGTGTGCATGTGAGCCATCCCTTCCTGCCTGGCTGTAATGAATCTGGCATGGCAAGTCCTCTCTGCTGGGGGGTGTGGGAAGGGAAGCTTGTACCACACCTGCCTTAGCTGCTTCAATGCCCTTTACCAGGGGCACCTGAATGATCTTTGCCGTAATTTTTCCCAAAAGCAATCCTGGGAGTACCAGATTCTGTGCACTTTGCACAGGAGGGAGTCAGGTGTGGGGAGAAGTCAAAAATTCACCTGCTGCTGAATGAATTTGGGCCTTGACTTTGGACTCGAACCCGACCTATGTACTGTCAAAGTGTTGGTTTGTCCTTTGGGCTTGTCAGATGTTTGTTCCCACCTGAGTGTCCTTATAGGGAAGAGACATGACTGGTTCAAGCCACTAAGCTCAGGAAACATGAGCAGATATCAAATGTGTCATAGGTCAACAGTGGCTTTGGCACTGCCACCCCGAACTTCATTCAGGGTTTGGGACCTCAGCCAGCTACTCAGGTTGGTTGATTTGAGGAAAAGGGACTTTGAGGTTAAATCCAGGATAAAAACCCAACCAAACATTCTGACTTTTCTAAGTTGTCATGAAAAGAGCTTTTGTCAATCACTCCTTTTGGAGGTTTGCAATGTTGCCAAAGAAATCCAAGGTGACCTCCCTTTGCTCAAGCAGAAAGGTACCTGTGTTGTGACATCATCTCTCTTAAGAATGGCTCCCATCCTTCAAATTATATTATTTACAGAAAAAGGCTGATAGGGCAGTAGCAGGAGTTCCTGGTCACAGTGGTCAAGAGATGAAAGTGGAAATCATGGTGTTTCCTCTGCCCGTTTGCTCAATGAAACTCAAACCCTTTCTGTGAAGTAGAAAGGCTTTGAGGAAAGGAGAAGAGCAGGTAGCCAGGGAATGACAGCACCATTCTGGAACATGGGCAATGCCTATTGGAAACCCTCTGATTGGGAAGTGGAGCTTCTGCAGGAGTGCAGATGAATTCAGTGAAGCAGCAGCAGCATTGTGTGGCATGGCTTGGCTTGAGAGGAGGCCCTGGGGGAAGGCTCTGGGAGGCACATACCCCACCTTGGAGGGCTCACCTGCACCTACTGCAAGGGATTGAGGATGATGAAAGCCTGTTTTGGGGGAGGTCCAAGCAGGGCTAGGCTGAGCTTGGTGTGAAGGCCGGCTTAGGTGGTGACATGCCTGGATGCTGAGCTGCATAGGGAGCACTACTGCTGGAAACAAAGATGCATGAGGAGTTAGGAATTAGGCACATCACCTGTTCAGTGTAGGCAGCCCCAGGGCAAGCTGTGCAAAGTGCCTGAGCTGCTCTGATAGTTCACTCCTGCCAAAAGAGGGAAGTGTCTCTGTCCCACCCAGCTCTTGGTAGATCTTTGCTGACCCAATTCTCTGCACTGACTGCAGCGGTGGTGAGCTATCAGAGCAAGTATCTCATGGGACTTCATCCTGCCAGGTGTTTGCAGAAGGTCACAATGAAGCAGAAAACCGAATCCTTCCTTGCCAAGAAGTATTTCCCATGTGTTCCCGTGTGCAGTTTTGGACGGATCTGGAAGAAATTACAAGAGTGACAGTTGTGAGAGGGACACACTCCAAGTCAGTGAGATGGGTTTGTGCTTTGGTGCCATGCTGCCCCCTCCCAAGAAAATGGATGTGCCACTGGTATTCCTAGACTTTCTTGAGCTCTCACCTTAACTTTGGTGTATAAATGGAAGAATGAACATAATTCAGCAAATAACAGTTTAGTTTGCTTTTTTTTTTTTTTGGGTGGAAGGTTTGTGTTTCAGGAAGATTCTCTGCAGCCCACCTACACAGGAGTGTTGCAGTAGTGCTTGTCCCAGTCCTTTATTTGCTCCATATTCCTTTATGTTGGAACAAGCTGCTCAGCCTGTGTTTTGGGGAGGATCTGATCCTCTCCCAGCACTGCAGGTCACATAGCACAGTGCCCCAGTAAAGCAGTGTATCTGCCACAATAATGTGCTTCCAGTGCACCGGAAAAAAATCCAATAGAAAAGTGACATGATAAAAGATAAGCTACATAAAACAAAGATGTTTTCTGCCTATCACACTTAACCACAGTGTGCTTCACACCACAGCTGAGCACACTTCATCCAAATCCCTGGGAAGAAGCAGACCTGCTAAAGAAATAACATTTTGGTGCCAGGGAAGTCATGTATCTGATAGTTCTGCAGTGTACTTTGTAGAGAGAAGTGTAGCTACTTTCAGCCTTGACTAAAATGTGATGGTAACGTTGTAGGAGGCAGTTGTCCTTAGGGCTTCCTATTGCAACAATGAGGCTGTAAATGGTGTTATGGAAAGGGAAGGTGTCAGAAGACAAGCAAGATGCTGTTGTGAGCAGGAGGTGCTTTTGATTAACCAGCCAGTTTAAGTGCAGAGTTGTCCAGGGGAAAATCCAACCAGGTTGCTTTTTAGATGCTTGAAAGGGAGGAAGTTTGGCTGCGCTCTGCTTGCCTGGTTGCAGTGGCTCCTGAACCTCATCTAGATCCACTCTGGCTAGAGCAGAACCTCAGGGAGAGAGCTGTTTTTGCTGCATGCAGCCTCCCCTCACCCCAGGCAGCTGCTGGCAACTTGCTGAGAGTCAGGATGAATGGAAGGATGGAACTGTTGGACTTCCTTCACCTGTCCCACACTGGCACTTATTGTCCAAGAGAAATCTCAGCTCAATATTTTAAAAGGAATCCTTTCCTAAAGTTGCTGACTTCTAGTGAAAAAAAACATGAAAATGGTGTTTTGTTTTTGCATAGAGAGTTTGGAAAGTGTCACCTACAGAGTGTCAGAGAGCAACAACCTCTTGCAGTCTTTTTTTATGAGCACTTCCTTTCTACAGCTTTCAGAAGAGCAAAGAGCTGATCCTCTCTTCCTTTTGTGTTTACTTTGGATGGGATGTTTCTTTAGGAGAACTGAGGTTGTCTCTGGAGAGACCAAGCTGCCATTGAAAGACTTGCACATTCTGACCATATGAGAAAAGCCAATTTTTATAAAGACATGTCTCCTCACATGTACTTGAAGGGAGATTGAAAGGGAACAGGGTGCTGTGGGGCAGTGAAGGGTGCTCTTGGCTGGTGCCAGCAGCAGAAAGACCCTAGACTGCAGGAACCATCTACCTTGAGGTAGAAAATCCTAATGGGTTTGCTTTAATTAGGCTTGGAAGCCAATAAGTTGATTTTTCTCTTCCCTCTCCTATATTGGGGATCATAAATTTACTATTTTTTGACCACAAAAGGAGGAACTGGATGAATGAAACTACTTCATAATGTACAAGAGTGGGAGAAGCCCCTGGGCTGGGCTGGCTGGCTGGGGGCAGGTGCAGTGTGTGGAGGGAACCGTGGGCAGGGGTGGGACGTGTGCCTGCGTGGAGTGATGAGTGGGAGTTCTCCCCATCAGCAGTTAACACTGCTGCTCCAGGCCCTGTGCTGTGTCTGTGGCCTTGGGGGGGAGGCTAAAATAGATTCTTGGCATAAAACCTTGGATCTTGGATTCTCTTTGCTTAGTGGATTGCTCTGTCTCCCTAGTGATACTGCTGCAGCTGCAAGCCACAGAGGCATTTTGGCTGAAGTCCTCTTGGTTTCAAGGAGAGAATACTGGATAGATCTCCTCGGCAGGAGCATGGCTGAATGCTCTTTCCACTCCAGCCTGGGAGAGTCCCAATTCTGCTGACCTGAGGGACTCATCTCCTCATGTCCCAGGCTCTGGAGAAGAGAGAGATAGTGTGTGCAAAAGTTTTCAGTTTATATAGAAAGATTTGAGGTCTCGGCCCAGGAGGCTTTTTTGTACTGTCTTTGGCTTTTGGAAGTTACTAAGTTTATTTTTGTCTGTGTGAGTTGGCCTGGTTTTTTTTTTTTTAATATATGGCAAAGGTGGCTAGAGCCCTGCATAGACAATTTTCTATTTCAAACAAACCTAAACAAATACATTAAATAAAGGTCCTTTCACCTCCAGCTTGATGGTTCAAATCCAGTCATGCTTTGGGAACAGAACTGTTCAAGCAGTAAAAATAAAACATCTCCTGATTTATGAATAGAAGTGTCAAGCTTTGACTTGTTCTGATTACTGGCATCACATTATTTGTGAACATTGAGAAAACTGCCAGAAATTCATGAAACACGTTTGTGAATCCCAGAAGTTTCATAAACTTCAGCCTGAGCAGTTATTTGGTTTCTGGTGAATAAGTGGGCTGGCTAAAGGGGTACAACAAGACCAGCTAACTAATGCTCAGGTCCCATAGTATTAATAACAAGTGCAAAGGCTCTTGTTTCTCTTACACAGCAGAAGGGGGCAATTCTGCTCCAGTTTACACCAGACAATTGCCATTTCCTCTGTTGTTGCTGGTTTGAGGAAGCCAAGGAAGGAGTGATCCAGCTTGCCTTTCAAATCTTACATTGCTTGCTGGGCCAGCTGTAGGAAAAAGCAATTTTCTTCAAGGCTGAATTGTTCTATTGGAGAAACCATGGCAATACCAACACCAGGCCGTGCTTGTGGAATGCAGGAGGTGGGATCAGTGGGGCTGTGGTTCAGAGCTCTGGACAGGGCAGGACCCAGAGCTGTTCCCCACACAGCAGATCAGGCACCCTGTGTATCTGTACCAGCATTCAAGTGCCTTGGAAAGCACAGGGATTTGGCAAATCCATGTGGATTCCATACGAGGAGCAGAGGTGCCACAATTAGAACCTGAATTGAAAGCATTTCTATCCTAAGATGACTCTCTCCCTAACAGACTTTGCCATCCTAGTGGAAGGTGTCCTGCCTATAGCAGGGGGATTGGAATTAAATGATCTTTAAGTTCCCTTCCAATCCAAACCATTCCAGGATCAATCAAAAGCAATCCCAGGCCATGGGAGACTTGGCTCAAAGCAATGTTAGTGGCTTACAATGTTTGAGCTACTCTGCGACTAATTATACATGATCTTTTGAACCTTTTTTTTTTTTAAATGTTCTTTCTCTTTCTCTCTGTGAGTCTTTGCATTCTCTCACTGCTTTCTCTCCATCTGCAGAAAGTAAAATTTAGAAAAGGTTATTATAGCTGCTTTGTCACAGTATATAGCACCTGCATGGAGAAGTGACAGGATAAAGATAACATGACATGGTTTGCTTCTGCTACCACTTTTGATATGTTTAACTTTAAAACATTACTTGTAGCTCCTGTTGGTATTACAAGCAATAGATCAGGTCCACACTTTATTTGCCAAAGGTTCCAACAGATGTGGTGCAATTAACAGACTGTAATCATTAGGTTTTGCAGAGAGAGTAACATACCAACTTTTTAACTGTTTTTCCACTTAGAAATACATCCAAGCAGTGCTGCCTCCAGAGGGACATGCACAGGGGTGAGTGGACTTTGGGCATGCCATTTTATACACAATCCCTCTTTGCTTTCCAAGCATTGACATGTGTAAATCCCCTTGGCATGTGCAGATGTGTGCAAGTGGGCTGTGCATGATAGCATTTATTTGCATAAGGAAGAAAACAGATGTGGAACTCTGTGCACTGAGTTACACTTGCACAGGAGCATTTTGAATGCTTGACCCCATGTGGTACCTCTTCAAACCTGCAACTCAGTGATTTGGTTCCTTTCGCCTTAAAAATAAAGGCAGAGTGATTTTTGGGTGGAGTAATAACGATATTATTTTAGGAACTAAACCTCTGAGGTTTATTGCTCAGTTGCATCTCCTTTAATATAGTAACATGAAAACCACAGAGATGGAGGAACCAGTTTTGGTGGGTGAATACAGGTGTAGCTCAGTGGTGCAGGCTGATAGCCAGGTCTCCAGTGGGCACAACTCAAGAGAGATTGTTCTTTCTACCCCCACAAACAACCCCACGGCTGCAGCACAATCCCACAATCTTTTGGCTGTTGTAGGTCCCCTCTGTTCACTGGACTTGTCCAACAAGGTGTGTTCAGCTCTCAGGGTCTTGGAGCAGGAGGGAGACTGTGGTGGTGGGATACCCATTCCCCAGAGCAAAGCATGGCCCAAAGCAGTGACTCTCCTGCAGATGCTTCAGGATTGTCACAGTAATTAGCTCCTGAGAATTTCAATGCATGTGCTTGAGTTTTGAGGATGGCTGAAATAGTGAAAAAAGCTCTGGGGAGAGCTGCTTTTCCTTTACATTTTCGGAGGGCTTCTAATAATTTTGTCTGATAGCTCCTAATTTCTGTCAATAAATTTTGTTTTGCATGGAAATAAAGATGATGGCAATATCTGAAATCATTTCCCTGAAATGCCAGATAACCTAAGAAATTTTACTGGAGAAGCAGGTGAGAGCCTTGTGGCAAACTGTTGGATTTTCCACCTCTAAAAAGCTACCATTGATTATATAAACCTTTTATTAAAATGCTAAGTGAATGAGAGTACCCCTGATTTCCCCCATGCAGTCAGCCATGGCCACACGGATTTCTTTTGGAGAAATTGGATTTTTCATTTTGTATCCCTTAGAGACTCTAATTCAGGTTTCCTACTGTTATGTCACTTTATTTAGGGACAGTGCAGGAGACAGGAATCTGAACTGACTGCCTGATACTTAAGAAAGTGAATAATGACTTGGAGAAGACCTTGCGCATATCTTTTGATCTTTGGGCTTCAGACACCCCTGCACCCATAATTAACTCATGTGTTGACTGATCACCTGAGTGATCAAGGGAGACTCAGTATGTCAGGGGAAACCAGGAAACTATTACTCTATGGCAAAACAGCAATCAAGCCAACTTGTCCACGATACAAATCAGATACCTGCAAGAACAAGTCCCATAATGGCAAGCTGGGCTAGAGATGGATGATATCCTAAATCATTATCTTCAATAGCATCAATTATGTTTACAGGATAAGCCCATGGTGTCTTCATGGCAAGTGCTGCATCCAGATAGCAGCAGCAGCAGCAGCAACAACAGAAATTAAAATTGCAGCATGAATTTGGGGAGGGGCAGTGCACTGTGCATGACTGGCCAATAAATCGAGAGCATCCATGGATTAGACGGAGGGGAATGCTAATGGTTGTCATGCTGCTGTAGAAAATGCACAGCTTAGGGTATGTAGATCATTTAAAATATATATGAATTGGAAATCTGTCAAAAGGTATGTCAGGCGTTTTTCTCCTTAGAATTATGGTGTGTTTTTAAAGCCTAAGTGCTTTTCAGTACAAATTTTAGCATGTTTTGCATTCAAATGGAGCATCTGCTATACGTGTGAAGCCCTTGCACACATTGCCTGTAAAAGTGGAGGGAATGGTTGGATTTATAGGTTCTTTTGCACATTCTGTCAAAGTCAGCCCTTCTGCCTAATGGAGCCCATGGAAGAGGAAAGGCTCTCATTGCACAACTTCCCATAAGAGAGATGGTGTTTTCTGTCTGACACATCACAACGTGTAAACAGACTCACAATAAGCCTGCATTAAAAGAAAAAAACCTCAGCTGGGAAGGGATTAAGTTAATAACATTTTCTGTAATGTCTTTATCAGCATTTCTGTGGCCAGTTTGTGATAATAAACAGGCAAAAAAAAAAAAAAAAAAAAAAAGATCATCTTTGAGATGGAAGTAAATTTCGGGCTGATATGAGTGATGTACCTCATAACCAGTTATAATTAGAAGGGAGGCTTCTTACAACACTGTTCCCCTATAAATCATAGCAGATATTACCCAAACTTGTACAACAACTATGAGATATGCTATGAAATGTGAAACACATGAAATAGGTTCTTTTGTTGCAATTTCACTCTAAGAAGAGCTCTAATATGACACAGGCTTATGCTTTTTTTTTTTTTTTTTTTT